>NNCB01001314.1:0-11287 GCA_002317545.1 Scenedesmus quadricauda | reverse complement strand
CTCGTCGACGCGCCACCGGTGCTGGGGCCGCCGCCGGTGCGGAAGCCGCGCAGCAGCATGCCGATACTCGGCAGCCGCGCTGGCATCGACGGCTCCGCGGCCGGCGGATCACGCGTGGCGGCGCCGACGGCGGCAGCGGCGGCGCGCAGTCGTGCGTTTGCGGCTGAGGCACCGCGTCCGGCTCCGAGAGCCTCAGCCTCAGCATGAGCCGCAGCAGCAGCGGCTCCGTCCTCGGGATGGTGGCCGCCCCAACCTCGGCCCTGCGGCGCGCCGAGTCCAGCCCGCTCGTGCACGCGTATGGAGGAGAGGGCAGCAGCACTGGCTGCGGCAGCGGCAGTGGCAGCGGCAGCAGCAGCGGCGGCGGCGCCAGCCCGGCTGACAGCAGCACGAGCGAGGCGTCGTCCGATCGCGGCGACGGGCCCGGCGGCGGCGACAGCGGCGCCAACGCGCGCCGGATGGACTCGGCCAGCGTGACTCGAGCCGCAGCTTTGCCGCTTCGCACGACTGTTCATGGGCGAGCGTGTGTCCATAACGCGGCCCCCAGCCGCCGCTGGCGGGCAGCCGGCGTGCGACTGCGCTTCCGATGTGAGCTACGGCGGCGAGCCCGCGTCGCGCGGCTGTGGGCGCTGCCGCAAGGCGGCGGCGGCGGCGGCGGCGCGGCTAGCGCCGACCGGCGACGGCGGTGGTTGCTGACGATGCCGCGAGGCTCGCAAGGCGCTGGCCCGGCGATGAGCCGCGCTGGGCTCGTAGGGTGTGGCGCGCTCGTGCTGGCTTTCGTGCTGGCGACCTCCGCCATGATTTCCGCGAGCCGCCGGTGACTCTCCCTCGCGTCCCGCGCCCGCGCCCACCTCAGTCCGCCGCCGCCGCCGCCGCCCGCGCCGCGCGCCCGCGCCCCGGCACCTGGAGCGTTCGCGGCCGCCCGCGCGGCCGCGTGGGCGGCTGGGCTCGGGTCGGCGCTGCTGACCGCGCCGCTGGACGTGCTCGAGGCGTGGCTGGTCATGGCGCTGCGGCCGCCGCCGTACCGCCACTGGGGCCCGCATCTCGATGGCAGGTGCGATCGTGGTGGCGACCTGGCTGGGGCTCAATCCACCAGGATTCGCGGCGCAAACCGTGGCGCTCGCATTCGGGTTGGCGGCCTCGTCGCTGTTCCCGGCGATCATGATGGGCATCTTCTACAAGCGGATGAACTCCACCGGTGCCATCGTCGGCATGCTGGTAGGCTGGTCTCGACCGCGGCGGCGGCGGCCGTGGCGGCGGCCGCGGCGGGTGGTGGCAGGGATTGAGCGCGGGCCGCCGGATGGGCGGCCCACCTGATGGCCGAGATGCGAGGAGCCTGTGCGTGCGCAGGCGACGCAAATTTGGCATTACGTTGGGTCTTGCCGGCGCGCGCTGCGGCACCACCGACTTTGATGAGGATGTGGTGAACGCGCCGAAGTCGCAACGCGACGTCATGCTCTTGCCCCTCTCCAACTCCCAGCCAATTGGGGCAAGCACACTTACTCGCATGCGACATACCATGGCTCGGCAAGCCCGAAGACCTTCAAATGGCTTTGGGGCGCACCTGCTCTGCGCCCGACATTCCGCGGCGCATATTGTACCGTGAGCACATGCAGCAGCCTGCTTACAAGCCGTGCACACGCCAGGAGGACGGCCCATGTCGGCCCCATGCACGCAACGCTGCGTGCTGCTGAAGCCAAGCAGCCGAACGCCTGACTGCACAGTCGGGGCTTGAAGGGCAGACCTATGGTGCAGCCGAGCCAGAGGCCGCTGCACCATGCGTGGCCTCTTGGCAGGGTGCAGAACATTCTCTGATTGATCCAACGGCCGCAACACTAAGCGCCGACCCTCATACCAAGGCCGCGTTTTTGATGGCCAGGGGAACCGCCCGCCGCATACGGCTGCCCATTTGCCGCACCTGAGGATGGCCGCCGCATCAACCGCACCCGATGGCGGCGGGAGGTCGGGATCAACAGCTTTGTCATCTCGGGACGTTTGAACATCATACCACTCGGCTTACCGCCATTGTATATGAACGATTACCCAACACGGTTGTGGCGGCGCGGATCCTGGCACAAATCGATCATAGGATTGTTGGGCCGGTCCTTCCTATTTCGTTCCTAGCAACGCATACGCTGGACAAGTAGGCATGGCATGTAGTAGTGCACACATCAGCATGGGTTTAGGTCGCTTCCAGCTCATCCACAGCATCTGGGGGTTTGCCCGACCCCCGGCCTTTGACGCCTTTACCGATGCGACGCTCGGCGCGGGGACGTCGGCGGCGGTTGCGAACGGTTTGCGCGACACTCGCCCTATAATCGCCGACCTGCCCTATCCGGGAATCAGCAGGACGTACCGCTTTCAGATACTGATAACAATTGATTGCACCGTTCGGGGATGCCTCACGACTCATTGATCTCGGTTCGCTGCAAGCGCAGCGCAAACCCTGCCGATGAATCCGCAATCAACAATCCCCGGCGCCAATCGCGCGTCGCCGCACCCGTCATCGATGCGGTGCAGAATGCGTCGGCGCGCTGCACTGCACTCGTTTGTCATGGCCGCACGGCTGGCCGCGTCTGAAGGGGCAGCCAGCCGCCAAGCATTACGTTGCAAACCACCGTGAGCGGCTTGTTGACAGCGACGGTAATTCCTCTGAACGCAATTAGACAGCATTTGTAAATCAAAAGATCATGGCGCCTTGAGCTGCCCTGTCGGTACTGCCTTGGTTGCTTTGGGTGATGTGCATCGATGAGTGCAGGTGGGCGGCAGATTGCCTGTGTACCGCCTGGCGGCATGAAGGGCTCGTGAAGAGGTATCAGGCGTGGCGGTCGTACCCAATCCAAGCGGAACGTAACGGGCTCGGTGGCCAAGGTCGATATGAAACGCACCGAAACCCTGCCCAACACCAACGTAACGCAGGCCCTGCGGGGTACCGTAGCCGGAGGTGCGTTATACGGATAACGGTCGTCCCGGTCAGTTGCGAGCTGGCAATCATCGGCCATTTTGGCTCCCCAGGTTACCGTTCAGGGCATCAGTGCCGCATGGTGTGGTTTCATCGCTTTTGAAGCTGCTGAATTGCCAGTGCTCCGCATGCTGCGTGCCACTGGTAATGGCAGGCCATGCAGAAACTGGACCAGCGGCCTGCACTCACCTGGGCATTAGACAATAACGGTAGGTACTGGCAGACCACGCTGCAATTATCCTGGATCACGCACTTCTGTTTGTTTAACTAGTGGCCTAGCTAGCGTGCGTCCATGTACGGAGCACAGCAATCCCAGACACTTGGGTACAGGCGCCTCTCATTTTCCCTGTGCAGCATACGGGGCAGCAGATCTTTTGGGTTGCTGGTACCTTTGTACGCCGGTGGCCTTGTAGAGGTAGTAGAAATGGTACAGCACCACGGGCGTAGAGTACAGCGCCACGTACACCACAATGGCCATGGTAGGAGTTCTATACCGACGGCAGCGATGTGCTGCGCTGGACGACCGTGAAGCGCGCGGTGAGCTTGAACAGCCGCTGTTGGGGCGGCGGCGTACACTGCGCTGGTGTTCTGGACCCATTCTTCGGGAAGCTGAATAATGTCGTAATGATAAGGTTGTTCTCGAGACAGCAATCCTTGCCCTGCTCGATCACGGGGCATGCACTTGCACGTGTGCCTGGCATCCGGCGGCTGCCAGTGCTTGAAGCTGTCATTTGACCCTGTGCTACAGCATCGAAAATCTCTTCAAAATTGCTCTGCGTGCGCAGGGCGTGGGCCTCATCAACCGGGTAACACCGCTTCATGAACTCGGTGCTGCAGTGAATCAGGCACACGCCGCCGCTGGCGAACTATGCGTCTCTGAGCGCGACATCGCGCCACGCAGCAACGGCGGCACGCCGCCCGGTCACTTCGACCCGATCGCCGCGACGCAGCAGCTGGTGCGCCGCGCGTTCAGTGGCGGCGCGCCGGCACGGCCGGCGCTGCACGCCATGGGGCTGCGAGGCGATCAACCGGCGCTGAGGGGCTGCTTCAGCCGCCGGACGCGCCAGCTGGAACAGCAGGTGGCCTCGCGACATGCAGGGTGTTTTGTTCAGACGGTCTGCGGCAGCACGTCTCTTGCTTGCCGTACAGGATGATCGGGCGGCCCGATTGTTTGCGCAACGGCTCAATGCGGCGGCGGTATGGACTGCAGCTCGGCATCTGTGTGGATGATGATACCGAAACGGTATGAGCCGCCAACCCCTCCGTTCCGGAGGCGGCTGTTCCGTGATCACTCTTATGTCTAGTTCACTGGACACACACAGCGTCCGGCCGCCTCACACGCGGCCGCCCCATGATTATCGGCCATCTTCGTAGCAACGGCGTGCTACGTCCTGAAGCATCACCCGCACCCCCGCAATTCCGGAAGCCTTGCCGGGGTCGACAGTGCAGCCGCCGTCCGTAACACGCCCGATGATCGTCATGCGGTCACCGAGCTGGTCGCGTTTGATCGCAATCGTGGCTTCGGCGACATTGCTGGTTGCACCGCGATTGTCGGCAGCACTGGCCCTGTTCAGCGCGCTGCCCGGCCCGGGACCGCGCCGTTGCACCGGCGCGCCGCGCCCGCCGCGCTCGGCGGCGCCTGGCCGTGCCCCTACCCTGCATCCGCTGCCTTGCGTGCGCCCGCTCCTCGAGACAGCCGGCCGCGCTGCCTCCGTCCGCTCCAGGAGCGACCACCTGGCGGTCTGCAGCGCAACGGCGAGCCGCCGCTGACGGCCGCCCCTTGGCGCGCCCGCGCAGGGCCTGGGGCTCAAGCAGAAGCCGTCGCAGGAGCTGGCCACCACCACCTTTGTGCACCGCGTCTTCGGCGGCCGCCTGCGCAGCCAGGTGCGCCCCTTCGGCCGCCAGCGATTCCCTGCTCGTAGCGCGCCCTCGATGGCCGATCACTTGGTCTCGGTGCCTGCCTGCCCAATGAATGCGGCCGCATGGTTCGCGCAATGCGTCGCCATAGCCCGTCATGACTCCAGGTCCCATATGGGCGGCATATCCACCGCGAGACCATTCTTCGGCGAGCCAGTCCTGTTCGACATAAGCGAGCGGCCGCGCCGCTTCGGCGCCAAAATAATGTACGAGATCAGCTATGACCAACCCTCGTCGATCCTCATGGGAGATTAATCATGTGCACCCCACCTTCCTCACATGCAATGTGTCCGCCGTGTGTCGCCAGCGCGCGACGCTTTTTGCCGCCCCGTGCTCGTCGGTGGGAGGCCAAGGCGCCGTTCGACCAATGCCACCGAATGCGCCCGCGTCACCGAATTGCTGGCGGCCACGCTGCAGCGCGCGGCTGCAGCACTTCACCGCGGCACGTGCTGGACGGCGACAACCGCTACCGCTGCCCCAATAACTAGGTAAGCGCGTGCGCGCCTTGTGCCGATCATCATCGAGGAGGCGCCCGACTCTTGCGAAAAAAGCTGTTCGACCGCCCTTTGGTCGCTGCCGGCTCGGCCGGGCCTGGGGCCTCGGCGTTCTGTATGCGGGAAGTCATGACGCGGCTCCTTCGTAAGCGGGAGCGCGATGTCTCTCAGCCGCGACGGCCTACAATGTCCGGTGCCGCGATCTTATGGATATGGGGGCTATGCCCGAAGACATTCAGAAACTCACACACGTACACAACGTACGACACACACGCTCAACACCCGCCCTCCCACACGGCAAGGCCACAAGCTGCGAAGCGGGAGGAGTTTGGGTCGGGATGAACCAGCGCGCCCTGCGTGAGCGGCTGGCCGGCGGTGATCGGATAGCGCACGACGGTGCCGACCAACGTGTTCACGTCGGTCTTGTCTTTCATGAAATAGGCCCGCATTCCTGGCAGGGCTTGATACCGGAGCTCTTCGTGGAATAATCGTGGCTGACGTCGGCGCTGGCCATCGCCATCGTCACGGACGTAATTTTGCTTGCTGCTGAGCATACCGCCTTTGTGCCAGGCTTCACCATACTCGCCACCACCTCTCAGGTTAGCGATACAATAAACGCCGCCTGCTTCCCAGTTGAACGGGGACTAGGCTCATGCTAAGGAAGGCCGGCAAGGCTCTGCACCTCTGTGATGACCACCCGGTGGCGCAGGTGCGGGCTTTGACTCACACACTGTATATCACATCGTCTTGATGCCCAGGCCGAAGTCAGGTCGCTGGCCGCGTCGAGCCGTGACTATTACGCGCTACTAAGACGGCGTCTGCGCGCCTTGCGCCCAAGAGGGCGAGGGAAACGCGCTGGGTTGAGCCTCAAGTTGGCATCGGCACCCACCACAATGACGCTGTCGATGCCTGCGCTGCTGCGCCCACAGGTCAGCCAGCGCGCGGTGGAGGCGGCAGCAGGCCACATACTGTTCTGCGTCAGGCGCAGCCCCCGCACGCCGGCCTCGGTCGGCGCGGGCGACGCGACGGCCACGGCCGCGGCGATGCTGGCTATGGCGGAGCGCAAGGCGGCGGCTGCCAAGGCCGGCGCGGCCAAACCCGCAGGCGCCGTCGTGCCGGAGGGGCGCGCGGAGGCTCGGAACGGGGTGGACAGCAGCAGCAGGTCGGGCAGGCGGACGATCCTGTGCAGGCGCAGGCACGGGATCAGCTGTTGCAGCAGCGGCGGCAGGAGCAGCGCCGGTGCCCGCGGCGGCCGCGGCCTTGCCTCAGCACCCAGCGGACGCCGAGCGGTCCGGGGCAGTGGCGCGCCTATAACCAGCCGCTGGCGACGATACAAGCGCCGAAGCAGCGGATAGCGACGACCCGTGAAGCAGGGATGAACCGGCGTGGCGGCAGGCGCGATTCTGCGACCCGATCGCGATCGGGCGACGCGCCTCGCGGTGTGGCGATTTAGGTCCGAAGGTTAACCAATCGCATAGAATTGTTGCAGAATCCGTTCTGTTTTGGGACAGATACTGTGATCAACTTGTCTCGCCTTGCGCTTGAATTCGCTCTCCGTTAGCATGTGCGTGTTGCAGGCATGTGTGGCTTGTTTGCTGGCTTTCAGCACAGATTGCTCTGTCGGGCCGCGATAACGGCATCTTGGTGGGAGGATGACACGCACTGGGCACTGAGTCAAAGACACTTGACGACAACGTGCTGGGGCCTCAGAAACCCCGATTGCTGACCACTCTTTTGTTGATTTTTCGTTCCCTATTGATCCATTGCAATTTCTTGTCTTGCAGGCCGCACACCAGATATGCATAACCGACACTTTTGCTTCACCGCCCGCAACCCCCCTCCAGGCCGCAGGACTCTCAAACCGTGCACTGCAAAGTGCAGGTCCCCGTGCGCTCGCTGCGCATCGCCAGCCACCACCTGCTGCGGCCGCGAGGCATGTCGAGCTTCAGCCGGCACGTCCGCATCTTCCAGGGCTTCGTGCAGCAGAGGTCGCAGCAAGAGGCCGCCCTGCGCAGGCGCGAGGCGGGGCGCGCCCAGCTGGTGCCTGGGCAGCGCGGCGGGCCGGAGGAGCCCGCGACGGCGGCGGCGGCGGGGAGAGAGGCTGCAGTCGCGGCCGGCGGCAAGCGTCGGCGGGCAGAGCGTGAGGGGCAAAACGGACACCTGGAGCCTGGGAAGCAGCAGCAGCAGGACCAGCAGCAGGTGTCGTGCAGCGTGCGCGTCGCATCGTGCCGCAGCCAGTGCCGCTGATCATGCGCCGACGCCTTGCGGATCAAGCAGCAGCAGCAGCAACAGCGGGAGCGGGCGACAGAGTAGCAGAACCGCTGGCCGCTCAGCAGCAGCAGCAGGGCGAGCAGCAGCAGGGCAAGCAGCAGCAGGGCAAGCTGTCAGCAGGGCAAGCGCAGCAGGGCAAGCAGCAGCGGGCAAGCGCAGCAGCAGGAGCGCCACAACCACCGATTAGCCTACCACGGTTGCCGCAGCCGCAACAGCGGGAAAAGCAGCCGCGGAAGCAGGACGGCGGCGAGCCGTTTGCTGTCCAGGGCGGCGGCCTCAGCGGCGGGGTGGGCGGCGGCGGGCCCGCGGCGCCAACGGGCCTAGAGGCTCTGATGCTCCTCTCCAGCGACGCCGCCGCAGCGCCGGGCGGCTGGGACGGCGCGGAGGATGCCTCCGAGGCGGCCGCAGCCGCGCGGCTGCACCGCCGCAGGACGCTTTGCCGGACGGCGGCGGCGGGACGAGCGGCGACGTGGAATATGCCCGCGGCTCGACCATGAATGTGCGGTCCGAAGGAGGAGGGAGAGGATGTCGACGGCGACGATAGGCTCGCCGATCGCGGCGGCGGCGGCAGCCGATTCCAGCGCGCATTCGAAGCGGCCTGAAAGGAGGCGCGCGCCGAGGCGATCGCGGCGGCAACAGCGGCGGGCGGCCAGGGCGCGCCGACTAGCGTCAGCGGAGACGGGGCTTCGGGCGGCCCGGCGGCCGGGGCGGGCGAGTTGTCGGCGGTTGCGGCTGGCGCGGCGGCAGCGGCATGGGTGGCCGGGGTGCCGGCGGAAGGGGTGGCGGCCGCGGCGGTGGGGGTGGACGAAATCATGGCGGGCATGGCCGGGGCGGCGGACCGTCGGTCAGCTGGTCTTGCCGGATCGGTTCACGCTGACTCGACTGTGCTCGCATGTACCTCGCAGGCTTTCTGCTCGAATGTGCTGGGTTGCCCTCTGGAACTCGGACATCCCTCCTATGTCGGTTCGGTTCTTCCCTTGGAGAGAATGCGGTCTGGCGGCGCCGTTGATCAGTTGCTGACGTCCAATTCGACCAATGGGCTCCAGCCCGAGGAGCCGAAGTTCAGAACACCTTGTACCTTATCGCACTTGTCCTGGTCGGCTCGGTCATGCTGTTCCCGCGCGTCGGCGTGGAATTCATGCCGGCCACCGATACGGGTATCTTCACCATCAAGGTGGAAACCCCGGCCGGTTCGGCCAAGGAGTATACCGCCAGCAAGCTGCGCCAGGAGGGCGGCAGGGCCCGCTGAGCTCACCCAGTGCTGCCCTGCCCGCAGGAGGCTACGAGCGACTTGCTGGCATTCCTGCAGGAGCTCCGTAAGGTGCGATACGATCGCCCCACCTGGGCTGAGGACTCTGAGGAACTGCGGTTGCCGGCCACGCATAATATTCCGCTGTCACTGCGCTCGCGACCGTCGCACCGTCGCTACCTTAGCCAGCGTCGCCGTTCACAGAGGGCAAGCCCAACGGCTATATGTCTTACCGCAGCCATATCTGGACCGACACCGACCCGGCGCGCACCGGCATGCTGCCCTTCGTGTTCGAGGATGGCTTCGGCTATGAACGCTATGCCGATTACATGCTCGACGTTCCGATGTATTTCGTCTTCCGCGACGGTAAATATATCGACGCCGCCGGGCAGAGCTTCCGTGACTTTCTGAAGGGCGAGCTCCCCGCACTGCCCGGCGAAAAACCGCGCCTGTCCGACTGGATCGCCATCCGCCTCCTCACAACACGGGTGAGGACGACGAGCTCGGCGAGAACGGCCTGGCGGCGCACCGGCGGGTAAGGACAGGAGCGGCATCGAACTGCAATGGGAAATACAGCGCGTGGGAGTGAAGAAGTGAGCCGGGGTCCTTGGCATGTTGCCGTCCTGATGGGCGGCTGGTCCGCCGAACGCGAAGTGTCGCTGATGAGCGGCAACGGCGTTGCCGACGCGCTCGAAAGTCGCGGTCACAAGGTTACGCGCATCGACATGGACCGCGACGTCGCGCTGCGGCTGGCCGAGGCACAGCCCGACATCGCGTTCAAGCGCTCCACGGCGTTTGCCTTGAACCACAAATCGCGCCCGCTCCGTGTGCGTGCAACAAAACAGCAACAGCAGCAGCAGCAGCAGCAGCAGTGGCAGCACAGCAGCAGCAACAGCAGCAGCAACACACCATGCCGCATCATGTCTCCGCCCCTCTCCCCCCTCCAAGGACGAGCAACTTCTGTATCCTTCATCGCCGACCTCGAAACCGATCAAACGCGGCACGCGTCATCGAGTTCCGCAACGGAATGCTCAGTGTCCCCCATCGGCCGCAACATGCTGCCAGGAGGAGCGCGACGCGTTCGAGGTATACGACAAGCTGGCCGGCGTCAGGCGCGTGCCGCGCGGGGCCGAAACACACGGACTGCACGCGGCTGGCGGCGGTACGGCGAACTGGTGGGCGCGTGGTTCGACAGCCATCCGCCGGGATTGCAGACCTCGCCCGTACGCTTAAGCGGCCCGACCGGAGAGCCGTGCGGCGTGCCATCGGCCGCTCTCATGCAGGCCCAATTTGGGAAGGCTGCGCGAGGAGTTGCGGTCGTCTTCAACCGCCATGCCGGCCCAGACATCCTTGAACTGGTTCCGACCATCGGTGGACTCGAACACGAACCAGCCCGGGTCGCGACCGGCGTGGTCGCGAGGACGCACCCCACGCACCGATCGCATGAGGCTGCTGACGCCCTCGGCCCTGGCAGAATGCACTTGCCCGCCTGCACCAGCGGCGCAATGCCTCCTTTCTGGAAATATACACCACCAACGCCAGCGGACAACGCAGCTACTTCGGGTCCATTGCCGTGAAGGGCAAAGGGATGCACACAATGAGTGCGCACGCGCAGCGCGCACGCGCGCGCGCACTCCACTCACGGCCAGATCAGCTTTGACGTCTTCCCCAAAGGCTGGGACAAGACCTACTGCCTGCAGTTTGCGAACAAAGACTTTGACGAGATCCACGTCTGCGGGGACAAGCCCTTCAAGGTCGGGTCCCAGCCAGTGCGCGCATCACGCGGCGGCATGTGCGCGCTCGCTCGTCGTCCGACTGCCGCGAGGTGCGCCCATCCTGGCCGCGGCCAGGCCTTCCAGGGGCGCTGTGGCGCATCGTCCAGGCTTTGGAACCCTGACGTTCCAGAAAACCGGGCTTGAGCGGCGCTTGGCTACGTCGCGGCTTTCTCCTGCCTGGACGCTATCTCTCCCGGCTCTTGCACCGGCCCCGCCGTCACCGTGGCGGTGGCCTGGCCTCAACCCCAACCCCCAGGGCGGCAACGACTACGAGATCTTCACCAGCGACGAACCATCGGCCACGGCGTTTCCAGCCCCGACGACACGCGCAAGCTGGCGGCGAGCGCATCCTTCGAAATGCGCGATCCATGGACATGCGCACGATCCCGCGGGGCGCGGCGGAGGGTCGGCACGGGTCGACTTACGACTGTTGCTGGGCCGCTGGACCGGATGCCGACGGGCGACGAAGCTCCGAGCCAAGCCGGCATCGAGCGAGCTGCTGTGTCATGGCGCTATTCTCTCCCGGCCGTTGCAATCCCTGGGGTCCGTTGTCGAAAAAGATGCCGGTCGCCGCGGTTGCAGCGACCGGCAGGAGGGGACTGCTCAACCTTGCTATTGAGAC
>NNCB01001313.1:0-11297 GCA_002317545.1 Scenedesmus quadricauda | reverse complement strand
GGACCGCGCGAACCAGCGCGCTGCGACGCGGGCCTCGCCGGCGGCGGGCTCGCGACAGCGCGCTTGGTCCCTCCCCAAATGCGACCTGCACCTGCCATGCTTCCCCTACAATTGACAGGTCCCTAGGCCAACATCCCTGCTCCCCAGCTGGCCACCTACTACGGCCAGCGCGCTTCATTCCTGGTGGCACTCATCATCTCCCGGGCACAGCGCACCTGCCCGGTGGCCAGGGGTGTGTGTGTGGGCTTTGACCCTCCGGAGGAGGGCGGCGCCGCGCGCGGCCCCGGCACCTCGTCATCGGCCATGCGGGCGCCGCCGTCAGCACCAACTTGCAGCGGCGCCCTCGCCGATCGGGAGGTGCGCCGCCGGTCAACCTGCTTGCTGGCGCAACGGCGCCCGCAGCCGCCATGCGAGAGCGTGCCGCGGCATGCGGGCCCTGGTGTCGCCCGTCGAATACGAGCGCCAGCGTTGCCCAGCACGAAATGCGCTTCTTTCGGCCGCAGCCCGTGGGCGGCGCCACGGTATCTTCCTTGCAGTTCGTCCGACAGCCTTCGTGAAATCACGCGTCAGCGCTACGGCGATCAGCACCTTTCCACTCGGTGCAGTGTATCAAGTTTTGGTGGGTTTACGTCCTGCGCGGAGGCCAGCGCCACGCGGCTGGTCGTCGAGGTGGTGTCAGACCTGGACGGGAAGCTCTGGTCAGCTTCACGCTGAGGAAGCCCAAGGAGGTGGGGCGAGAAGATCATGGGCGGGAGACCGGGGCGGGGCAGCGGGCCGAACGCTGCGGCGGCCGTCGAGGCCGATGATGTTGAGGTTGACGCGGTAGCTCTTCTCGAGGTCGGTGGTGGCGAACAGGTGCCAGTTGCTCGGCATCCACGCGGTTCGAGCGCGGGATCAGCGCGATGCGCACCGGGTTGGCGTGGTCGGATTCGTCGCGGATGTCTTCCAGCCACGGCAGTTTCTTGGCACGCATCTGGGTGGCGATCTGCTCGATCACCTTGGACGCGCGATACCTGGTACGGGCAGGGCGGAGCATGAGCGCATCTTCACCACCGGCGGGACGATCGACAAAGTCTATTTCGATGCTTTGAGCGAGTTCCAGATCGGTCCCGCGGCGATTCCCGACATGCTGCGCGAGAATAATGTGCACGTCCCGCACCGCGTCACGCAGTTGATGCGTAAGGACAGCCTCGAACTGCGACGCCGACCGCGAGACGATCCGCGCTGCGGTTGCAAAATGCACATCCTTGGAATGCCTTTATAGGCGACAGCGCCGATAACCATCGCGGGCAGGAAGCCGATCAATATGTTGCGCGCGAAGGCGATCGACGACGGGTCGGCGTGCAGCAGGCCCTTGCCGACGGCCCAGAAACGCTGGCGATAGGCGACAAGGACCGCAAGGATGGCAGCAGATCATGGCGATCGCGATGCCGGGAATGCCCCGCGGCGACCCGCGCACCGGCGCGCGAGCTCGGCCCAGGTGGCGGCGCCGTGGCCCGGCGCACAGATACATGTGCCGGGAGCTCGGGCGTCAGGCTCCGCCCGCTCCCATCCCATGGGGCCCGGCCCGGCCAGCATCGTCCTCAGATCACGTCGGATCGCACGTCAGATCACGTCGGGGAAGATGAGCTCGCGCGTGTTGTCCGCCCGCGCCTCCATCGGGCAGTAGGGGCACTTGAACACCCGCGTCCGGCTGCGGTCGGCGATCTTCGCGATGCTCTGCTCGCACGCACGTGGCCGCAGGGCAGCAGCTTGGGGGGGTTCGCCGGCGTCGACTGCTCCTTGACACTGGGCAGGCGAACGTCGAGTGGAATATGAACTCGGGGCCGACGTGGATGTCGGTGGGCAGCTGCTCGCAGGCGTCGTAGTCCTGCGCGCTGCGCTCCATCACGCCGACCATCTTGACGAGCGCGGGCAGCGCGGAGCTGCCCGCGGCGACGACGACGGCCAGCGGGCTCTCGGCGGCCTGGGGTTGGGTGGCGCATGGGACGCTGATTTTCTTCCTGCACCCCAAGGATATGGGCGGGGTGCTGACCGAGATTATGGAGACGCCGAAGGGGGCGCATTAATTGCTCCTCCCCCCTTGCGGGGGAGGAAAGTGGAGGTTGGGGACTTGTCCCCTACCGGAACTTGGAGAGGGGTTGGTTGGCGAGCCTGCGGCTCGCGGCCCCTCTCCCAGCTACGACTAGGCGGCAAAGCCGCCAAGTCTTCGCATCCCTCTCCCGCAAGGGGAGAGGGGTTTGGGATTAGAGACTGCATATGCACACACACAACCCCCCTCGACCAATGGGCCGCTGCCGCCGCCAACACAGGAAGTCAGAAGGCAAAGGCAAAGACCTGCACTGGCACACAGATTGACATCTGCACAAACTGATAATCAACTATCAGTATCCTGTACTGGAATCTAAAACGGTCTGAACTGCCCCATCGGTGCAGGCCTGCCTAGTAAACTCCGCCTCCAGCGCCGCCCAGGCCGCGCCCGCGGACAGCAGCTGCGCATACTGCGGCGGCACCACGCTGGGCGGGCGCCCCGCATTTCGCGGTGCTGCCCATGAAGCGCTGAATCTCCTGCACGATGTTCCGGGGGTAGGGGGGCACAGGGAGTTGGGAGTAGTTCGTGGGGGCGGCGCTGGGGCGGGTTGGCCGCAATATCGAGCGACATGGTGGCCGAACTCGCCGCCAAGTGCCGGGCGAATGGGAGGTCTACAAGCGATGTTGCGGCTGGACGTAGATCAGGAGCTTGAGCTTCGTCATCCCGGCGGCTCTGAACAGACGAATGTCTGGTCAACCGGGGTCCAGCTCTCTTGCCTTTGCACCCCTGCATGTGAGTCATGCTGTGCTGCAGCAGCTGCCCGGAGAGCCTGGCTGCGCGCTGGCTGGACGAACCCTCCCAGACCCGTAGGGCGCCGCACATGGGTGGCGGAGGTGCGCTTGCGAGCCATTGGCTCGCGCGCCGACGAACGCCCGCGCCGCCCCAGCCGCCGCGATCCTGCCGGCTGCGACGGAGACGACGCGTCGCCACCGTACGCCATGAATCTGCTGCTGTCACGACGCCTATGAGGCGAGTCGGGAACCCAAACGCAATGGCCGAGTCGGCCGCCGTCGGGCGAGAGCGCAGCGCGGTGCTGCTGCGCCCATCGAGGACGGGCTGCAGTTTGCGGGCGCGCAGCTCGGGAACAGGATAGAAGGATGACCATAAGAGCGATGGTCAGAGGGGACCATTGCGGTTTGATAAGTGCTGTGTTCATGTCGTTTCGTCTCCCAGTCACGATGCTTGATAGGTGGTCCTCAAGGGGGTGGGGATGTAGCCTGTGCCTATGGAGTGGGCATATGTGGGCCGAAAGTTCAGATGGCTTCATCGCACCGGAAAAGGGCCGGAAGTAATGCTAAGCAACACCCTGGTACAAAGATATGTACATAAAATGCGCCACGAGGAAGCGCCACGAGGAAGCCGCGATTATGGTAGCGCCCTTCGATACCCTGCCCTTACCGACGACCCTCTTAACCCACACAACTCTGTACACAACAACCGTTAAGGATTGTCTATGACCCGAGCATTGCCGGCTCAGCTTCATGTGAAAACAGACGGGCACCTGCTACAGCACCCCGTGCAGGCTGACGTACGGGGCCTTTCTGGCGTCTGCCTACGTCACGTACGCTCCTCAAAAACGAGCTACGCCCCCAGCTGGAAGCGCGCCTCCCGTTAAAAGGCTAGCATACCTGCGCTGCCGGAGTCTGGAAAATTTGGATGAGTCTTGGTGGTGTGTTCATCGGGTGTGAGGCTGATGCAAGCACGCATGTACCGGGGTTGAGGCGGCAGTAGTGGAGTGCAGGCGTGTGTTTGGCATCTGCTAAGTGCTGCTGCTGCTGCTGCTGCTGCTGCTGCTGCTGCTGCTGCTGCTGCTGCTGCTGCTGCTGCCGCCGCCGCTTCTCGCCTGTCTGATTTTGTGCCTGCAAGGGGCGCACCTGGTTGAGCGTCTGCTGGTCGAAGCGCACGCTGCGCAGCGCCTTGCAGTCTCAAGCGCCGTGAAACACCTTCTCCAGGCTTGGGAGGTGGGTCAGGGATGCTTTAGCTGATGAGTGGCGAAACGCTGAAGGAGGGGCTGAAACGGATAGTCAACGACTATCAGACCCTCCGCCGTCTTCGCCGTCCGCGTGCAAACAGGATTAGGATGCGTGTTGTTGGCTTTGTGTGGGAGGCATACTTTACCATGGTAGGCCGGGGATCATCGGGGAGCTATTACAACAAGGCGCGAGCGCGCGCTGGCGCAGCACTGCACACACACCTTGTTCAACTTGCCGACTGCCGTGTGCAACTCCTTGGTCTGGCTGTTCATCTCCTTTTCAGGCCTAGCTTCGTATATGCAGCGAAGACCTTGACCGTCTTGAGCACGCCCGGGGCGAAGCGTGCGCGGGTCGCCATGCCAGCTTGATCAGCTGGTCGTGCATCCATCTCACGCGCTCCGCGCACGTGCGCTGCATACTTCGCCTTTATCGGCCTATCGAGGGCGGCCTGCATTGCAGCTGCTACTGCACTTCTCAAGTCGTACGCGAATCGATGGGTCCGCAAGCAGTGCGCACTGCGCTAGGCCTTGTCATAACCATCCCAGCGGATTTAATCTTGCATATCAAACGAGCTGGCAACCACGTTTGCTGCACGGCTATGACTACAGTAGTTAGACGTGAAAGCCCTTGGATGTTGATTGAATGTAAAGCTCCCCATATCGTATTAAACGAGGTGACATTAATGCAAACGCTGAATTATTACCGGCAATTGCAATGCCCTTATGTGCTGCCATGCAGTAATGGCGCAGCTTGTTCTCCATGGCAGCGCATGACTCAAGTCAAATGTGGCAGACTATTTGCACTCCAGCGATTGCTGAGAGCCTCATCACTTGGCTTGATCGTATTCGCCCGCCCTATGATCGTCTGCTCATTGAAGCTGCCAAGGGTTGCTGGCCTTTGAAATGCTTTGACCTTCCGTGCCCTTGCCCGACACAGTAGCAGCCTTGCCTGGCAGTGCTGCTACGGCGTGGTGCTGACTTGCGCCCGGACTGCGGCTGCATCCAGAGGTTGGCCATACAAGACGACCGCAATGCCTTCATTGCGCAAGCCTGAGGCGATCGCAGCTGGATGCAACCTCATCTGTTGCGCGAAACCTGCGGAACGCATGTCACCTTGTCATGAGCGTGTCCCCACATCGCAGGAATACCATGCGCTTGTGCGTAGCATGAAACTACGTGTACAGTACTAACTGCCCGACTTGCTGGAGCGGCCCGACATCGACACCCGCACACGCCACGGTCTTGCCCATTCGCATGTGCCGCACGATATTTTCGATCTCGACGATCGCGTCGTCGACCAGCACCCCCGCGACCAGGCTGAGCGCAAGCAGCGACAGGCTGTTCAGCAAAAGCCCATCGGTCCAGTGAACCGGAAGGTCGGGATCGCCACACGCTTTGTGCAACTGCTCTTGCCAATCTGCCGTGTGCGGTGTCAGCGGTGGTGACCATATGGGCGCCCCGCGGTAATCGAACCCTCGTCAATGCATGCATGTACCGGAAATTACGGCATAACGCCCATTTACCTATTTACAACTCTTATCCGGCCAAACGTGGAAATCTAAAGACGATGACTTCACCAACTGGTGCGTAGAGAACCGGACGACGATCTACATCTTTACGTTCATCATTACGTTGGCGGGGCTGATGATCTACAACAACCTTCCCAAGGAGCAGTTTCCGGATATTAAAATACCGCAGGTATACATCAATACCGTGTACTTTGGTACCGCTCCGGCCGACGTAGAAAACACCATCAACAAGCCCATCCTCCCTTTCAAAGCGCAGGATGTTGGCGACCTCGGCGCCGCGCCAAGAGTAGATCGACTGGTCGTCCGCCCGCAGCATCTTGCGCGCCTGCGCGAGCAGCCGGAGCCAGAGGTACTGGCTGGCATTGGTGTCCTGATATTCGTCGACGAGGAGATATTGACGGTCCTGATACTGCTCCAGCACGTCTCGGTGCGTCTGGATCACGCAGCATTGATGATCGCGCTGGTATCTGGCCCGGCGCAGCGCCTGCAGCCGTCGCTTCATAGGGCGGCAGATGCTCCTCGTTCATGATCCGCTCGACATTTTCGATGACGACGATCGCATCGTCGACGAGGATGCCGATCGCCAGCACCATGGAACAGCGCAGCACGGTACCGATGTCCGAACTGCCTCAGCACGTTGATCGAGAATCCGAACATCCACAGACCAAGGCACGCACCGCCAGCGCGACGGCGCCACTGCAGCCCATGCGAGCAGCGCGCGAACCCGACGCCTCGCCGTCACGTCCCCGACCGCGCCGCACCTGCTGCCGTGCAGGTGGACCGTTGCCAATGATCCGGTCATTTCGTCGCCGTCGAGTTCGACACCGGTTGGCTACCTTGATCTTGCCCGGATTGCTTTCAGCCTTTTTCCTTGGGGAGTTGGGGACGGTCGGAGTTGCACGGGGCCTTAGGCAAAGCGGGGCGATTGATCAACTGCCCCGTCGTAACGGGGTTCGTACCCGGATGGCAACGATCGCGGTGCCTTATCCATTGTCAGTACAGAAGCGGCACCCTAGAAGATCGGCGCCTGCAGAGTCGCGCCGCTCGCTCAGAGGACACGAGCGGTTTTTGGGAAAGCAATCTGCAACCGTGGGACGTGGCGGCAGGCATATTGCTGGTTCGCGAAGTCGGGCGGCTTTGTCACCGACTGAGTGGCGGCGTACGGCGAGATCATCAACGCCAGGTGCGGGGCGGAGTCTGCAGATCCCAGTCCCTGGGAGCTGAGCTGGCACCAGTGGGCAGGCTGCAGGTTCGCGAAGAGTTGTTCAGCGTCCTGCTCAGCCAGCGCAGCCGCAGCGGTGTGGCCGGGCTGGTTCTCGTGCTGTTGGCAGCGGCTCCGGCCAGATGCACGTCGGGAACGCGGGTGCCGTCGTGGGTGACCATGCGGCGCGGTGCCGCGATGCAGGGCGCTGCGGGCATCATCGGCCCGGCTATGCTGTTCCACTACAACCTCATGCCCGTTCTGGATCAATACCGAAACCGCTTCCGGGGTAAGTGGAATACGATTCTCTGAAAAAGTATCTTCTTTCGGAATACCTATAAATAACTGCTTCCTTCGCGGAGCCCAGCCAGCAGCGTGCCCTGCTGCGGCATCGTCAGCCCTTGAGCGGCCTCATTGGCAAGCCGCGTGCGGGACGGGCCCCAGTACAACCTCACCTCGCCACATATGCCACCTGCCTACGCCGAGTTGGAGCTCGCCAGGTGGTGATCCGGAGTAGCCTCGGGCTGGACTACCGCAACTACTGGACCGACTACTACCGTCCTTCCACGGTAAGTGTTACCTCAGCCTTGACGGTACCGGTACTAACGCCCAGGAATTCCAATACCCCGGCCTCCCAGGGCAAGCAGTACTTCCTCGAGCTTCGAGAAGGTCGAGAGCTTTGCCATCGATGCCGAAGGCAAGGGCTATGTCATCACCGACAATGACGGCGTCGATGACTCCTCGGGCGCACAAGCCTTCTTCTGGACCATCGCGCTGAACTAAGGCGTTCTGCTCATGGACTGACAGACGGCTGGGCCCGAAAGGCTCAGCCGTTTTCATATGGTCAAATCGCGTGCATTCGTCTTGCGCGACAGCTGCAAGTGCCTACACTCACGGCGGTTTCAAGCGGACAACACGCCCACAGTGCTTGAGGGCAACGGCAACCCGACCTAGGCCGGCGGCCTGCGTGGTTCAACATGTTCAACCTGGGCAAGACCGGGCCGAGCTCAACACCCTGAAGCTCATGGAGATCAAGATCGGCAGCCTGGTCGTGCTCGCGGTGTTCGGCTTCGGCGCGCAGGCCATCGCCACCCAGAAGGGCCCCTACCAGGTGCGCGGCTCTTGCCCGTGCGGGCGGCTAGGGTACGGGACACAGAGGTTGTGCGCGACGGCTGCATTGCCGTAAGCCCATATCAGCTAACCCGACATTTCATCACCCTGGCTACTCTGCTATGTCGGAGGAAAGCCTCGTCCGAAACCCGCCAGGCAAAGGCTCCCGACCTCGCCTGACCGTGACACCCTCACTGCTGCACCCCCAACCCGACCACACCTGTCCCCCTGTTCCTCCTGGCCACGTGGCTGACCCCACCGGCAACAACATCCTCACCAACTTCGCCAAGGTCCTCATCCCCTGAGCGTGTTGTCACTGCTGACCAGTGTGTGATGAGTGCTAGCGATTACCGGTATCCACGTTGATAGATGCGGGGAATGGTTGTAAGCTATCGAGGCGTCGTCTCTTCGCTGTCTTTTCTACATGAGGCCAAAGGCCACGATTACCAGCTGAAGCGCGGGCCGACGAACCACTGGCGGTCGCCGCCACTGACCAGCTTCACGTCGCCACTGATGCCCCAGTTCTGGTTGAACTTGCTGCGCACCAGGCGGGGCCGTAGCAATTGCTCTCGTACGACCTGGTCGCCACATCGTACTGCAGCTGCAGCATTTAGCTTCACACGCCCCGTAGCGATCGCTGCAGCCCCATCACATGCACCTCCATGCAAGTCACATCTGCACATATTGTATACTGCGCCACAAGTACATTGAGCTGTCCACACAGCTATTTGCCGGAGATCTTTCAGAAACCGTGTTTAGTGCCCGTAGTTGAAGCCTACACACAAGTTTAATTATCTATCACTTAACTGCGCGCTTGTAAACTCGAAGCGAGCCCTGGCTGGGATTTGCGGGTGCTGTCATCTCTGGCTGAGAGCGGCGCAACCTCTCTTTCGCGTCAGGCGATCCACAGCACGATCAACCAGATGGTCAAGCTGGGGATCGTCGAGCTGGCCCCCGATCCCGACGACCGCCGCCATATGATCGTGTCGCTGACGGAAACCGGCGCGCGTATGCGCCGCGATGCGCAGCGGGCGATGGACGATCTTTCCGACCAGCTTGCCGAACGACTGGGCTGCGCTCGCTTCGACGCGCATTACGCGACATTGGAAGCCATGTCAAGGAAGCGACCGGCGTCGACGTCACGATGGACCTGTTCGACAGCAACGACGTGCTGTTCGCCAAGTTCAAGGCGGGCAATCCCGGTTACGACGTCATCGTTCCTTCGAACGATTTCGTCGAGCGGATGAGCAAGGCCGATATGCTGCTGCCGCTCGATCATGCGCAGCTCCCGAACAAGAAGAATATCGACCCCGCCTACATCAACGTCGAATATGACCTGCAGCGCAAATTTTCGATGCCCTATACGTGGCTCGCGCTCGGTATCGGCTACCGCAAGTCGAGGGCAGCTTCAGCACGGTGGCCTGGCCAGGTTCCGGAGAGATGGGCGCGAGTATGCCGTCAAGGTCATCTCAAAGAACCTCGTGATAAGGAACAAGGTGGGGCAGCCTGCAGTGCGCGCTCTGCGCGCGCACGCGCCGTAGCCGCTGCTGCCGGCCGCGTCGGCGTCCGCCCGCGGCGCCTGGGGGTCGTGCCGAGCGCCTGGGCGGCAGCCGCCACAGCGGCGGCGGTGCTCTCCTTCCTGCCGGCCCCCGGTGGAGGCACGGCGGCGGCGGGCCGAGGCTGGCCCCGTGGACGGCCGCCGGCCGCCCCAACAACCCCACCTCCAGGATGGTGATTGAGTCGCCCCCATGCGCGCCCCCTCTGCCGCCAGGTCATCGACTACATCCGCAACGAGCGCACCATCCTCGACCGCCTGCACCACCCCGGCATCGCGCGCACCACTTCACCTTCCAGGCAGCGCGCGGCTCCCGCCCTCGCCACCGCCCTCGACCGCGCGCACGCGCCGCGTCCCCCGAGCGCGTGCACCCTGGCGGGCCTGCTCACAGATGTCCGGCAGCTTCGCCCCCATTCGCCGCTGCAAACCTCGCGGCGTATTGTCCAACCGTTTCAGCATGCAGGATCAATCCATCGAGCTCGTATTATTGGATATGTTTGCATGCCCGCCCCCCCCGGACGAGGAGAGCCTGCACATGGGCCTGGGTACTGCCCGAATGGGGAGTTTTCGAGCAGCTGGAGGCGCGGGGGAAGCTGCCGCGCGCCGACGCCGTGCAGTGGGCGGACGGAGGTCGTGGATATTCTGGATACCTCAGATCCATGGAGGTCATCCACAGGTGGTGCGCAGCCGGGCCAGGTTGAGGCAGCTGCTGGGAAGCCGCCCACGAGCAGTTGTGTTGGAGGGAAGGTGCTCGCAGTCGGGGGCGCGGGCGCTCGCCGGCGTCGGAGGCGCGCGGCGCGGCAGCAGGGCGTGCGAGGCCGCGCGCCCGCAGCAGCGGCGGCGCCAGCACGGAGCGTCGATCAGCATAGCAGGCTGGAGCCCAGAGCAGCAGCGGTGGTGGCGGGCAGTGCATGCGGGGTCACGCCGGCGTCCTCCGACTCACGCTCACACTCCCGCTCTGCGTTTTTGCAGGGACCTGAAACCCGAGAATCTGCTGATTGATGCGGATGGCCACCTAAAGCTCATCGGCTTTCGGTCCCGCGGTCCATTCGACGCGCAGCTTGTGATAGACGATGCGGTCGGCACCTTTCGACTTGATCCCGTCGCCCTTGGTGTTGAGCACCGCGAATTCGGTCAGGAACACATCGTCGGAGGTGACGAGCAGCCCCTCGCCCGCGCCCTGCTGTCCGGTAAAGTCGAGGATCGACCCGCCCTCGCCCGCCCCCGCGCCGCGCCGCCCTGCGCATCGCGCGTCGCAGCGGCAACCGCGCGCGTCGTTCGTCGGTACCGCCGAGTACGTCTCCCCCGAGGTCCTCAACAACACGGGCATCGTCTTACGCGTCAGACCTGTGGGCCCTCGGCTGCATCATATACCAAATGCTCGCTGGCCGCTCGCCGTTCAAGGGCGGCTCCGAGTACCTCACCTTCCGCTCGTCACCGCGCGCGAGCTGGAGTTCCCGGACGGCTTCCCGGAAGCCGCCCGCGACCTGGTCGACCGCCTGCTGCGCCTCGAGCCGTCGGAGCGGCTCGGCGCGGCGGGGCTCGACGACGTCGGCGCCACGAGTTCTTCGCCGGCGTCGCGTGGGCCGGCGGCGCGCGCGCGGCCAACGGGGCCGCGCCGGCGCTGGCGCCGCCGCGGGTGCAGTCGGACGAGGAGGCGGCGGTCGACTGGGAGCTGAGCAGCATGTTCAGGGCGCCGGAGCGGGGGCCGGTGTATTACGAGTATCTGCCGACCACGGGCGCCGCCGCGCAGCACCCGCAGCACGCGCAGCAAGTGTAGCACGTGCGAGCGCCGGCGGGCGCCGCCGGGCCAAGCGGCGCGCGATGGCGAGCCGGGG
>NNCB01001312.1:0-11299 GCA_002317545.1 Scenedesmus quadricauda | reverse complement strand
GGGAAGCAGTGGGTGCCATGTTGGTCAGGGCAAGGGGGGTGGGGGGGGGTGGCTCCTGGGGGCAGCCGACTGACTGACTGTTCCTGACCATGACGTGCGCCTTTGAGCGGGCCTCAACACACAGGAGACTAACCCGATCCATCTCCAGACTGGCCAAAAACTGTATGTCCTGCATGGTTTATATAAAGCGCATTTATGCCCTCTTCTCTTGCCGCGTGTCCCGCTTGTCCATAAGCATAAGGGCATCAATGACCAGCAGTGCTCTTTTGTCGGCCACAGCCATTTCCATCAAAGTAGTTCGCCAACGATCGCCACACCTTTGCTTCTGCTATGGTGGTGGGTGACACCTTTGGCGCAGACGCGCAGGCTTCGCGTCAGCCATCCGTCAGCGCGGCTTCGGTCGGCGCGATACATCGCCGGGGATGTCCAGCCGACCCGGAAACCATTGCCCCACCCATGGCGATAAGCCAGTAACGCTCCGTTCCGCCGCGTTGCGCGATCCCCGCGAATTATCGGATCCGTCGAAAAAGCCCCCCCCAAGGTCGCCCCACCAGCGTCGGAGCCGTTCGTGACGTCGAGGCCAGCTACGCGCTGGGCGTGAACAGCTACATCCGCAAGCCGGTGGATTTCGCAGTTCGTGCAGCGTGGTCGCAGTTGGGCATGGAGGCTGCAAAGTCGTCACACCACAGAGGAGCAGCACCGCCGGACTCGTAACTTGTTGGCGTGATGAGGCGGAAGGTCTCGTTCGACATTGCGTCGGGCACGCAAGCCCATGGTAAGGTCAGGGTATGTGCTGTAACAGCCGGCTAACGTGCTGGGTGGGCAGCAAGTGATACAGCCCGTACCCTCGGCAAACAGCCCCGGCAAACTGCCACCTGCGCCAACTCCGCATCACCTCCCCGCCCAGGGCCACGATGCAGGCGCCCGTCGCGTGGCAATGTCCACCATCGGCCTGCGTTTTGGAAAGTCACAAGCGCACAGCGATATAACAGACCAGGCGGTTGAGCGAATGGGGCGAGGGCGTCGCGGCGCCTGCTGCGCCGCCGCGTAAGCCCTCTGCCCCCTGCCCATCCCTCGCCCAGCAGCGCAAACCGATTCGGCCTCGGCATCGCGGGTGCTGCGGCTGCATGAACGCGGCGCGCCGGCTTCGGTCGGCCAGGGGCGACCCCTGATCGCGGACGACGATTCCCCTCAACTGGGAGCATCCAGAAGCCCGAACGCTCGCGGCCCCGGCCCCGCGCCGATGTCGAGCGCCGCGAGATCAAGCCGATTTTCTACGACCTCGTCTCGTGACCGCAGGCGGCAATCCCAGGCCCACAGATCGTCACCCACCCACCGGCTGTCCCCCAACCTCCGGCCGTCACCCTCGGGCGAACAGACCCGGGCCGCACCTCTCGCCGCATCCCCGCACATACCACATCGCGTCCGCCAGCGTGAGGCGGCGCTCCGCGTCCGTGTTGTTGACCTCCACGGTCTTCCCGCTGGCGGCGGTGAGGATGTCCCCGGGGCGCAGGCCCTTGGCCGCCACCATGTTCTCGCAGCTGGCGATGGTGAAGTGGACCTGGGGGATGCGGGGCCATGATTAAGGGGTTGTGTTGCGTTTGCATTGCGTTTGTGTGTGTGGGTATCTGTGTGTGTGTGTTGGTGTGTGTTGCGCGTGTGTGAATTAGTGCGTGGATTAGTGAACGGGTGTGCATGTGCAGCAGCTAGCAATCGTGCAGTGGACTGAGGGGAGGCGGAGTCGATTGGGGAGCGTAGTTGCACATGTGTGGGTGTGTGTGCACGCGCGCGTGTGCGCGCATGCGCAAGCGTGTTGACATGTGTGTTGAAGGGGACAGAAGAGTCCCACACAGCAAACAGGCATGCATGTGCATACGCTCACACAAACGCAAATAAAGCAGCACTGTGCACACCCATCGCCCCACACCCACACCATGTGCCCATACAACACGCCAGCGTCACCCCAGAGCGGCACCCGCCTCGACGCCGTCGCCCCCCCTGCTTCCAGGCCAAAGCCTTGCCCTGAACCATACACCCCAAGCCCACCTCGAGGCACGCGGGCTACACGTGCGCAGTATCCTGACGCGCCCACCATTTTCGCCGCGCTGCCGCCCATGTCAAACTTCATGAGTTCAATCATGCTGCCCGGTCCTGCCTTGAGGTTGTAGCCACCGATGTCAAAGGTCAGCCCCTTGCCCACGATGGCGACCTGGGGATTTGTGTGCGTGTGTGTGTGCGTGTGTGTGTGTGTGTGTGCGTGTGTGTGTGTGTGTCTGTGTGTGTGCCTGTGTGTGCAGACGCAAGCAGCCCCTTCCTGCACCGGCTTCCAATAGTGCACTTGCATGATTACACTGGCATGCCCACCAACGCACATACGCATGCGCAACATCGAAGCCGCGCCTGTCTCCCACCCAACACCCAACCCTTTTGACATCCCACAGCGCCTGGAATCCGTACACTGGCCACCTCTCTCTCCCACACACACCCACACACGCACGCACCTCTCCACACACACACATATCACCCACGTACATGCCACGCACACACACACACACACACACACCGGCATGCTAGCACGCACACCTCTGTGCACAACACTCACATGCACTCATATACACACGCACACACACATGCACAAGCACCTGCTCACGCCGCCCCAGCCGCCCCCACCTTGCTTCTTGACTTCCCCGTGCAGGCTCTGTCCTTCAGTGACTTGACAACATGGCTGTGTTGCCGTGGCTGGGCTCCTCCACACTCAGGTAGAGGTCGGCGTGCCCAAGCTCTGCACATTCATAGTGCCCAAGACCTCACGGGTGCAGGTGGTGAGCGGGGACGGCAGCAGGGTTGGAGGTTGTTGGATGCCTAGGATGTACCAAGTACCTTTGCTGTTGCCTAAGATCTCTGTCCCTCTCTGTCTCTTTTTTTATTCGCGCGTGTGTATGAGTGTGTGTGTGTCGCATTGATGTGGTGCGTGGTAGAGCATGCGTGCGTATGAGCTGTGTGCACACGTGCCTGGGGTCGCTAGTTGCATGTTGGCACGGCTATGCCCACCGAGGGTTAGGTTGCAAAGGCTCTGGAAGAGGATCACACAAGACCTCACGGAACTGCCTCGCCAGGATGCAAAAACGTAGCTATGGTCGCACGCGCGCCGCGACGCGTCCTGGAGGGTGACCGCTCTGGCGCGAGGGCGGCGATGTGCTTGGCGCAGTCGGCGAGGTGCGTCGAGGTGCAGACATTGGGGGGCGCCTCGCCAGGAGCGAAGGGAAGGTGCGGGCGGGATAGGGCAAGGGGAGATGCGGAAGTTGGTGGTTGGGCGCGAGGGCCGGGCAGGACGTGCAGTCGGTCGGGGGGCGTTCAGATAATATTCGTGCGGCTTGCCGGCGAGGTGATAGTATCCACCGGTGTGGATGCGTCGTGCCAGGGAGCCGGCCGCGCGCAGTGGACGTCGTAGAAAGGCGAGGCGCGGGTACCGGCAGGCAGGCGGATGGATACTGCAGCAATGCGGGGCACACCGCGACAGGGGCACGGCTGCGCACCACATCCCGCTGCCGCGGCACGCAATGCCCACCGCTGCATGCGTCCGTTCCAGCCCAGCAGGTGGTAGCCGTTGCGGAAGACCAGCAGCACTTCCGGTTCGTAGTTGGTCTCGCGGAACGGGCGCGATTCCTCGCCGTTGTAGACCTGCCAGCGCGAGCTCTGGGTGTAGCCCATCCAGATGTCGCCGTTGTCCCCGAACAGGTTCTCGACCGCCTTGGTCTTGAAACTGAGCTGGAACTTGGTTTCCAGAGCATCCAGCCCCATCGGGGTGGTGACGGTGTTGTAATCTTTCTGCCTCATTCCTTACGAATCGTTTCCTATCTTTATCGAGAATTTAAGATTGTGGAGTGATGTGGCAGCACGCGCCTCGTCAGCCTGTGTTAGGCACCATCCGCATCACAATTTTGGAGCACATAAACCTATGCGCCCGCACTGACCAGCCCCGCCACCCCGCGCCGCCGGCTCCCTGCCGCCCAAACTAGGCCCACGCCTCAAGTCGTGGCGCATTCTTGACCCAGGAGACACGCCGGCCGCCACCCGCTGCTGGTGCGGGGCGTGAAGCTGGTCTTTCCCGAAGAAAAACTACCACCCGATAAACTGGATACGGTATTTTATAATCCGCAGCGGCCCCTCACGTGGAACGATTTCCGGGGCAGTAGCGACCGACCGGCCAGCCGGTACGGGGCGGCCGTCTTTACGAGCTTGGCCTACGAGGGAAATTCGCGGTGAAGGGAAAGTACCTAGAGGCCGAAGTACGCCTGAAGGTATACATGGTCATGTGCATGCGTGCGTGCATGTGTGTAAAATTCGAGAGGTGCATGTGTGTCAGTGCAACACGTATGTGTGTGAGTGTCAGTGTGTTCTTCATGGGTGCCGATCGTATCGATGAACGGGACGATGATGTTGAGGCCGGGCTTGAGGGTGCGCGTATATTTGCCGAAGCGCTCCACAGTATAATTGTAGCCCTGCGGAATGGTCTTGGCGCCGGCGAACAGCACCAATACGAACAACAGGCCCAGCACAAGCACCGTCAGGCCCACGGCCGTCTCAGCACGAAGCCATCAAAAATCGTCATCTTGCAAACCCCACCCGTGCAGCTTCTCTTGCGCGCCGCACTGCGCGCATCACACACGCGCGGGAATACACACAGCCGCGCGTCAACCACGCACACACCTGGTAGGGACTCTGCCCCCAGTCCGCCACCGCCGCCGCCTGTTCCCGCTTCCCCAGCCCGACCAGCGCCACGTTGGCCGCCTTGGCGCCCAGCACGCGCAACGGGCGCGTGCGCTGGCCCTGCTTGCCCTCAAAGCCGCCGGCGGCCAGCAGCTCCGCCAGGACGCCCCCCAGGGCTGAGTCGATGGCCGCCAGGGCCTCGGCGTTTCCGTGAACACCTTCTATTCGAGCCGGCTCTATTATGATTTCCAGAATCTCTTTTCGCAGCCGAGCTATACCCTGACAAACGCGTCGATTTCCTTCGCTCCGACCGGAGATCGCTGGAAGTTCAGCCTGTGGGCGACCAACCTCACCAACGAGAAGGTCTTTCAGACGATCCGCGTCGGCGCCCAGGCCGCACCGATGACTTCCAGATCAACCTCGCTGACGGCCACGACCAGGACGTCCCCGCTCCAGGCGGCGGCGTCGCCGCCGCCGAACGCTGATGGACGGCACGACCCGGCCCGAAGCTGCCGGCGAACGGTTTGCGGCGATCGCACGGAATCGCTGCTGCATGCACCGCGAATCTATGCCCGAGACCTCTCACCTGTCAGGACGGCGATGCGTGCCCTATCATGGAAGCCGGGATCGCAGGATTGGGCCGCTGACCGACGGCCGTCTGCCGGGCGACGGGGCGGGGGGCGGCGGGGCGCGGCACAGTCGCAGACGCTTTTTGGCAACGGCTTTCAAGGTTTCGGCAGGCTGGCCGATGGTGGCCGATGCGCCGCCCGCCATCTGCGGACGCGGCCTTTGACGCGCAGGCCGGCCTGTGCCGCTGGGCACAGCCTGCTGGGCCTGCAGGAGGGACACTCAGCGCAGGCGGTTGTCGCGCCTGAAGGTGTACGCGAGCCGCTTTCTGTGCATTGATGAATCACAGGTTCTGCCCATGATGCCTAATGCCTGAATTAAGCCGCGCCGCGAAGCGGCGCGCGGCTTGATTGAATTGTTGGGCCGCAGCTCGCCACCACTCAGGCTAGTCGCTCCTGCATATATGCAACGGCACGCTTGGAAAGAACGGTTGCTCTGGGGCCACCACCCTCAAGAAAATCGGCCATGCGGCCCACGGGCCAAGGCTCGCTGCGATGCTGTTTGGTAAAGATCCTGCTGCGGATCCAATGCTGAAGATCAGACTGAGGCTGATTGAGGCGAGCTATACAAATAAGTACAATTCAACCTCTATTCTGCTTACTTGACTCCACTGCGCTGAAGACCGAGCTGGCCAGCATGTTTGGTACGCCACATCCTGCAGCCACCTCACGACTTTCAGCACGTCCTATCGTGAGAGTTCAAGTAAAAGTCAATGTGCGGGATGCAGCATGCGGCGGGGTTGGAAACTGCGTCACCATTGCAACCTGCAGTGGTGGCTGGCAGTGCAGGGACATGTGAGGTCCGGGGCTGGGTCCTTCCTGCCCCCATGCTTCAGTGCCCATCTGCTGAGTACATGCAGCAGGAAAACTGTACTTGAACCCTGGCACGATGATGGAGCTGCTACAATTGCACTGCTCAGCTCACGGGTACAGTGGAACGTACTGCACAGTAATCGAGCGCTTGCTGCCAGCTCACCACTTACCTACAATGCCGGTCATGTCACTGCACATTCACGAGCACATTAGGAATAGGCCACAGTAGGCAATTGCCGGCAATCCTGTCCTGTTGCCCCATCATGATATCTGCCGCCGCCGCTACACACTCAATACAAGGGCAAGTAATGCAGGACAGCTGCTGATACATCGAAAACTCCCCACATCGGGAAGGACAAGACGGGCGCGGCGTCGGCAAGCGACCGCCTACGCCATGACCGCCAAAACCGCCTTTGCGGCGCGACCTGCAACTGTTCGGCGGGACCCGCGTCAGACCGGGCGGTGCCGTCGTCCGGGCCCATGCTCCTGCGCTGCGGCCGCACCGCCAGCGCGCCACCACCGCCCGGCGAGGCAGCCGGCCGCGGGGACGAACTCGCCCGGAACAAGGCGAACGAGGCGATCGTCGATTATTACAACACGAAGTAAAATGATATCCGCCTCGCAGCTGATCACGGTGGTACGCAGACAGAAACACTGGCCCTTACCGCCATGAGCAGCTGGCAGGTCAAGCCGCCCACCACCAGTGGCCGCGCCCGCCCGCAGAGTCGGCCCGCAGCCACGCAGCGCCCGCGCGCCGTCCCCGCTCGCGGGCCCACGCACCAGTGCGTGGTGCCGTCCGGCACTGCGATCAGGTCGTCGCTGCACGACACCGAATCTCAGCAGCTTCGCATCTCGACCTGCAGGCGGTTCAGGTCCCCGGAGCTGACGCAGCCGACCTTCGCGTAAAAGGCGTTCCTTGTGGAAGTGCTCGTCGAGGAACTTGGCCGCAGCAGCTCGCCTGTCAGCGCGAGCCGGTGCACGCTGAGCACGTCAGCTGGTACGCCGCGTCGCGCTTGGCCAGGCGATAGATCAGCGCAACCGCCTGCACGAAGCACGCTGGGCTGCCTTGGCGTAGGCGATGCGCACAGGTCGCCTCGACGCCGATCGGCGACGACGCGATGCCGTCGAAAGCCGTCAGGCTGCGGCCCAGCGCAGGGTCGGCGTCCTGCCGGTGATCAGGTTCATGTAGGTGGCGTGGTTTCTTGCTGATAGGCGTGGCGCGGATCAGGGTCGGTCTTTGCCTTGCTCACCGGCCAGGTTGCGGACCTCCAGCGTTGACATCCACGCCGTGCACACGTGCATCTAGGGGGCAGCCAGCACCACGGCTTGCAGGTCCGCCAATGCGCGCTCGATGCCAGACGCCCGCGCAACCAAGTGACTGTGGGATTCGGCTGCTGTGACATGATCGACGACCCGATGCAGCAGCTCCTGGGCTGTTCGCTCCTGCTGGTACGCATGCTCGAGGCATCCACCACCGTGTCGAGCGTTGCGAGCAGCGCCAGCAGCGCAGAGCTCAGGGATGTCGCCCGACGGGTCCTGCGCAACGTAAAACAGCGAGCAGACATGTCAGGAAAAGGCTTAGGGCCGCGAAGCCACCACGGTCGACCTCGTGCATAGCTTCCCCGCCTCACCAGCAGCGCCGCGACGGGCTCGCCAACCGCGCCCATATCACCGACCTGCTCCGAACGCGCGCTCAAGAGCCATATCGGCCATGGGACAGGGCACCACCATGTCTGGCGCCCCCTCCGAAGCCTACTTCCTCCTCCGCCGAAACCCGCGGCCCTCTTGGAAGCCTGCAGCGCAGGAATGGTGGCGCGACGCGGTGATCGAAGTCTCGGCCGAGTTCCAGCAGTTCGCCAATACCTATCGCGAGCTGGGCTGGAACGAGGCGCTGGGCGCGGAGTGCAGCAAGCCATGGCGAAGCTGTTTTCAAAATAGAAACCATTATTGTTTAATTATCGATGCCTGTTGCAGCTATTCACATCGGCCCCGCCGGCGCTCGCGCGCACCGCCGCCCGCACCGCTGCCACTAGCGTTCGGTTGCAAAGCTACTTGAGGGTGAAAAGCCTGCATGGGCGGAATAACATTCAAAGGTACAGGAAATATGCCGACCGGGGCTCACATGGATCCTTTCTGCCGTGCTCAGGTGAGCTGAAGCGCGTCACAGCCCTGGGCGAGGGGTTGAAAGGCATGCTTTGACCGGCGGAAGATCCTGCTTTCCTGTAATTGTAAGTTTTTGAGACATATGTGACATAGTAATCGGATTTTCCTTCCAAGATAATTGACTCTCTGGTTGCGTCGAATTTAGAAGGAATTACGTTTAGCCTGTCCAAAACTGGCTGAAAATAGCTCGTTTGATTTGGGTGCTGATTGACAAATTCTCGTATGAACTAGACTTTAACATCCATTTAAGATACATCAGGATGCAAAGACACCTGACTAAGCGATCAAGCCCGCGCAACGCGCTTTGCTGTCTGTCGTATGCGTCGGCCATTGCGAAGCGTCTGCGTCTGTTTTGAATCGCGCGCTTTGGCTGCATCGCCAACATGCTGTTGGGATGTGCCTAATCTGACTTCTTCTCCGAGAATCTACTGCCGCACATGGTGGCTAGAGCGCCCTGCGGGCCCGGATGCTGTACAAGCTCAGTCCGACTGACACGACGACTCTCGAACACTAGAGTGGACAAAACCGCGCGACCCGTCATCATGGACAGCGGGACGAGCAAAGCCCCCAACGCGATAAGCGATCGCCCGGTGATAGATAGTTGTTTACCGGGTCGCTCCTTGCAACACAGGCTGAGCCGCGTCAGCGGGAACATGTAGCTCAGCAAATTGGAAACAGGCCGCCTGATGATTGGTGGCTCTGGCCGCACGTTGTGCCTGGCAGTGTTAAAAGTGAGGTATCCGAATTCAGTCAGCTCTCTCACATAATTTGTTCTGTTCACCGCTGCAACGCGCCATGGCGATGTTTGTAGTATCTGTTTAAGGAACAGATTCGTTCCAACCATAAAATGATAAATTATTCACATATATAAAATTAGAAATCGATGAAATCAACTTATTAATTTCTCTCTCCTAATGTGGTCGATGGCGCCATGAACGCGCAGCGCTGCGCAACAACCAGACGTGCTGGGGCGCCGCTCGGGCAGGTCGGAGAAGGCGTCCTCCATCGCCTCGGCGGGCTTCAGCCATGCTTCGTGGACTGCTGACCACCTCAATCACTCGCGTTCGACGTAGGGATTGCGCGTGCACTACATGGCTTCGGCGGGGATGATTGTGCTGTTCACGTGCATAACGTTTCAGGACGCCTGCTGCGGAGCTTCGCGGTGCGTATGTGCAGTGTTCGCGCATAGTCACGCCGCGCTGCTCTTGTGCTTGCGCTGCTGCTGGCCATTTCAAAGCTCTCCCCTATATGCGGCGCTGCAATCACAGTCGCCATACGGCGCCTTCTTGGCCCCCGTATCTCCCGGGGACCCGTGGGGCAACGCTGCTGACCGGCGGCGGCGACAAACAGGTGCACGCAACTCCGCCACGCGGCAGCCTGCGATACCGCCAGTGGCTCAGCAGCATCCCCCGATCAGCCTCCAACTCTGCAAGCGCGAGCTGCACGCCCATCCGCAGGCGGGACGCCAGCGCGCGCCCATGCGCTCAACACGGCTGTCGCCGCGACCCCTGCTGCACAGGTCCGCGTCATCAACCTCGAGCGCGGCGCCATCAAGCCGTTCAGCTGCCACGAGGCGCGCGTGCGGTGCCTCGCGGCCGTCGACGGCTCCGACTTCCTGAGCGGTGCGCGCCTGCGCGCCCTCGCCGCGGCTCGGGCTCTCATCGGAACAGGACCGGCGCTGGACCGGCCTCAGCAGTGCCCAGGTCACGCGCCTTGAATCGACCGAACCTTCGGAAGGGTAAGCCAATGATGAACGGCGCGTATCACCCGCGGCACCAGCCAGGTCCAGATGACGCCGTACACCGGCGCCGACGACGGGATCACGTTGAAGTGCGCCAGCGCGATCGCCAGCGCGATCACCACCATCACCCCGGACACGCGGCGGCCGACCGCCGTCTTCTCCAGTCCCGCACCCACCGCCGCCAGCAGGAAGAACACCGCCACAGCGCAAGCGCTCGTTCGCCGCGTGACTGTCTTGAGCATATGGGTAACCATGCGCCTAGAGGAATGCGCCCCCCCGCTAGCGCGGTGGACAGAACCCGGCTTACAGACCCTCTGGCATTCTCTCCCCGAATGGTGGCGCGGGAACCGCGTCGCGCGGGGGCCGCGTTTGATGCGGACCAGTTGGAAGGGAAACACAGAATGAAAATCGTCGACGACCATGTCGAAGTGGACGAAACCGAAGCGAGCGGCGGGGTCAAAGGGCATAATGGGCATGTGCTCGCACTGTTTTGGATCTGGACTTAGTCGTATGGTGCACAATGCGGACTTTTGCAACAGCGCTTCAACAGTTGGTGTTGTTGCCTGGTTTTATAAGGCAGACCGGCCGTGCCTTGTGTGGGGGCAGCGCTGGTAGGGGGCGCGGCCTCAGCGCCCTCCCCGGCCGCACGCAAGGAAAGCAGCCATGAGCAAATTGCATCTCGTGTTCGGCGGACGCGTCGCCGATCCGCAGGGTCTCGACTTCCGCACGCTGCACAACCTCGACCGGGCCTGCTCCGCCGGCTGGCTGGCCGCCGAAGTGGGTGGCCTGCCCGGCCCGAGCGCATCCGCCGCGTCGCCGCGAACGCGCTAAAGAAGATGAGGGTGTTGCGGCCTATCCAGCACCGGCCTGTCAACGACGCGCAGCGGCGCCGTCTTCTTGCCAGCTCCTCGAGCATGGCGTGTACTGCTTCGCGCCGCGGAGCACGGCCGCAGCCCGAGCAGCTGCGGGCGCAGGAGGCGGGCCGTGGCTGCGGCGGCGGGGACGAGGCGGGCGGCGCGCCCGCGCAGCGCCGGCGCTTGATGGGCGGCGCCGGGGCAGGGGCGATGTCAGGCGGCGCGGCTGCCAGCGGTGCGGTGATGCCATCGGAGGCTGCGGTCGACCGCCTGGCGGCGGGGACCCCCAGAGCCGGTCAGGCAGGGCGGCGCGTGCTGCAGGCGCGGCGGCGCTCCCGAGGGCCGGGCGCGGCGGCGCCGGCGCCGGCCGGCCCCGAGCCGCCGCGCGGGTC
>NNCB01001311.1:0-11300 GCA_002317545.1 Scenedesmus quadricauda | reverse complement strand
GGGAAATGGCGGGGTAGCACGGCGGGGCGCCTCGGGAACGAAAGCATGTCGTCGCAGCGAGGTCGCGTCTCCGACGAGGCACAGCCCGATTCGCCCCCTCCCTCCTTTCGCCACTGGCTGCCGAATCACCGCTGAACACTCGCCCCAGATCGCCCCAGATCGCGTGGCAGCGGCATCACCGTACGCCCCCGTCCCAGGACGTCATCTATTGTGAGGCTCTTGTCGTCAATCTCACGGTTCAGCTCCGCCACAGCCGCGTGCAGCTCCCGCAGCTGCACCTGCCGGCCCCGCGCCCCCGCCCCTGCCGGCGGCGGCAGCTGCTGCTGCTGCTGCTGCTGCTGCTGCCGCAGCAGGGCCGGGCAAGCTTAGCGCTCGCCATCGGCAAGTCGCCGGTAGTGGTGAAGTCGGCGCCGGGCTTTTTGGTCAACCGCGTGCTCATGCCCTATATGCTGGGTGCCGTGGAGCGGGTGGAAAAGGGGGAGAGCAAGGGACGGCCTTGCCCGGAGGCGGGCTGCTGCGCGCGCCGCGTCCGGACGTCGTCAGCACTTGTCTCGTGCGCGGGCCGTGTCGGAAGCTGCGGCAGTTGCTCTCCGGAGAAGACCGCCCCGCTGGCGCGGCGCGGCGCGGCGCGGCGCGGCGCGGCGGCCTCACCGTTGATCGCCGGACGCGCGCCAGCGCCGCCGCCGGCGGTCGCGGCGCGTCCGCAGGGCCCAGCAGGCCGTCCTCCATCGCGCTCCAGCGCGCCATCACTGTCCGCCGTGCACCGGCACCGCCGCCCAATCCGGCCCGCGCCCTTGCTCGCCGCGCCACCGCCCGCTCCGGCCTCGGGCGCGGCGGGCCCCGAGGCGCCGCGGCGCGGCGACAGCACGTCGGCGGGCGACGACCCAGGCACCGCCCGCCACCGCGACCAGCAGCAGGCCGTCGGCGAGCACGGTGAGCGCGACCGCCCAGGCCGGCATCGGGGTGCCGCCGCCGCCGCCGCCTTGCGGGGCGCTGCTGCCGCCGACGACGCGCGCTGGTGGAAGGGCGAAGGCATCGGAAAATGGCTCGACGGCGGGCTGTATATCGCGACCGACTTGCCGCTGAACTATGCCGAAAGCGAGCGGCTTGTCGCTGCGCGCGACAGCTGCGCGGGCCGCGCACAGGGCGCGGCTCGGCGCCGGCTGCAGAAGTTCTGCGGACACCGCCAGGCAGAGCGCAACCAGCGGTCGTCGGCGCCCGCGGCGGGCAGGCAAAGCTCTTGAGGCCCGGATTCCGCTTCGCCTTGCCCAGATTGACACGCTAGGTGGAGAACATCGGCAACTGTTGGGGTGGTCTCTCGATTGACAGCAGCCAGGATCGCCAGGCCGCGGCCGTCGTCATGCTGACAGATCCCGGCGGCCGGAGCACCGTCCTGCCGCGGACGCGGAAGTTGGCGGGGCACCAGTTGGGGGCGCGCGGCTGCCGCCTGCCCGGCAGTGTCCGTGCGACGACATGACGCGGCGCTGGACTCCAGTCGACCGTGCGGCGCCATCATTCGTATCAACCCGTTGCAACCCAGGGGTCGGCACTCAGCGATGCCTGCTGCACGGCCTGCGGTCAAATGCTCCAGTCACCACTTAGCTGTTCGATACGCCTAACGAACGCGTTATACAGAACCAGGAGAGCCTGCAAGTCGTCGTCGCCCGTCTGGAACTCATCGAGAAAATCGAGTTCTGCGAGCCGCCCCACCAGCGTCTGCTTGTCCATCGACTCGGGCTTGCCGGTCGAAAACGCGTAGAACATGTCGACCACATCAGACAGGCTGTCTATCCGGCGCTTAAAAGTGCATCGTCTTACCACAAAACTCAACATAACGATGACGAGGTTGCAGCCGCGCAGACGAGCTGATATACTGACCTGCGGGGTGTGAACGGTGTGGAGTGGGATGGGAGTGAGGTTGAGAGGCCGCGTGCTGCCGCCGCTGCTGTATCTGCTGCCGGAACGCACACGATTGGCCGGTGCTGCAGGCTGTCGCTTCAGATGGCTGTTGCCGTGGGCCACTTGTGCCATCGCTGCCTGGCACCGGCCAGCTGTGCTCCTGCTGCTCCTGCTTCTGCAGCTGCCATCACGGCTGGCCGTGCCCGTGATTCACCGTCCCGGACAATCACATCTTCAGGCGTGTGAAGCTCAAGAACCCTTCGAAGATAGCGTTCGAAAACATCCTCAAAATCCAAAATGAATGGAGGAAGGGCAACGTCATCTCCCATGTGGTCAAGGGCGACGGTCCTTTGTGACAGGATTAGTAGCGCAATCTCCAAAGCCCGATAATAATAGGCCCTGGAGGCAGGCAAGTGTCCCGGACGACGCCGCTCACCTGTTCGTTCCGAAACCTTCTTGCCGCGACGCTGCGCAACCGACTTCGGGCTGGTCTGTTCGCCGAGCGCTTCGAAGGTCGCACGGATCATGTTATAGGGGTTCGAGGTGCCGACCGACTTGGTCACCACATCGGCCACACCCAGCGATTCGAACACCGCGCGCATCGGGCCACCGGCGATGATGCCGGTACCGGCGGGTGCCGAACGCAGCGTCACATTGCCGGCACCGAAATGGGCGCGGCCATCATGGCTGTAGAGAGGCTGCCACTGAGGTCCCAGACCACGTTCGGCCCGGGCGTGGCGAGGCTTGCCACTGCATCGCGCAGCTGTTCCCCGGCCTCCACGGGGTGCCAGGCCAAATTACGGACTTTGTAAACGGGTTTGACCCCTTTCATGCTAGCAAAATCGTGATAGGGATGTACGGGAAAGGGAACGCGGGCTGTGTTTGATCTGATATATTTCAACGTATGCCGTGGTTTACAAAGCGGTATAGAGGCAATATAATCCTAAAACATGCACTGCGGCGAGCACTGGTGTATTCCGTCGTGGCAAACATGACTGTTACAGCAACAGATCTATGCTATCTATCGGAATAGTAGCATGTAAACCGTGAGGCTATATGTACTTCTTTAAAATTTTCAGGCACCTTTAAGTAGGTGCGGGCTGTACATGGTTCGGTCCAGTAAAGCTGCGCAGCTGCTGTCGACCTGTATGGCTACCGGCGCTTCAAAGCCTGGTTTTACTTTTTAGCCAACAGTTTAGTAGTCTGGCTGTGCGCTGGTCGCTGGTCGCATGAAGGCTGGCTTGCCGCGGCATTCTCAACAGCTGAGGTCGCCGCACTGGCCGCTCAACACGCCGGCCGTCACCCCCGCAACACAAGGGTCAGGATACTAAGGAGGGCCACAACACCTGCTGGGTGCCGCCAACTTGCAAAACCGTGACCGCCGCCGACATGGTTTGCCAGCAGCCGGCGCGCTTAGCGGATACGCCGATCCTCGCCGCCTGGCTCTTGATGGCGCTCGCGTCGAGCCAATGCTGCTCGCCACTGCAAGTCCGGCTGCCGCCGTCGCCGCAGACAGCCTTCCTCGAGCAACGCCGAGGCAGACACGCCGTGGGCCGTCAGCAGTGCGACTGTCCGGCCGTCAGGGCCGTCACGTCCACTTTTGATGACCCAAGGCGACGGACCTCGAGTTGACGACCATGTTTCGTCGCACGATGGGAGGACGGCGTTTCCGTCGCAGCGATCGATGGACGAAGGCGGTATCGCGAGTCTCGAGGAAGCAACGCCGCCATCCTTATGTTGCGCAGCGCTAGGCAGCGTGATGCCGGCCGGACTGCAGCAGAGCCAGCAGGCAATGCTGCCGACCTTGGACGCGTGGGCGGAAGCTGCTCTCCGCATATAGCAAGCTTCAACTCGCCTTTGCAGAGTGGTCTGCTCCTCCAAGAATTGGAGGTGCCCTGCCTCACGCGCCACCGCGAGCACGTGACTCCCGCGTGACGCCGACGTCGACTCAGCTGAACAGCACCCACGGCCGCATCGCGCGAGCAAACGCCGGACCGATCTCGCGCGTGATCAGCGCACCGACGGCAAAGCTGAACGCGACAGACAGCCCGACATAGCCGACGTAGAGCGTCGGCGGGTGGAACGCCAAGCCGATGTCCTGCAACAGCGGGTTCAGTCCCTGTCCGTCAGGCGGCGCCACCGGCAGCCGGTTGAACGGGTTTGTGTCCATGCGGTGTTCAACACGGTGACGCCATGCTTGTCAGGCAGGCCCACGCACAAGCATGCAAGGGAGTTGCCAATGGAGCGAAGAGACGGCATCCCTGCAAACCGATGACCAAAACCCTCCACCCGCCCACCCTGGGCTCGCCTCTGAGTCAAAGGTCGATCCACGGGATCCACCAGGCCCAGCGCAGCGACACGGCCGGGGGCGTCGGCGGTGCAAGCACGGAGAGCTTGGCGCCGCGACTGCAGGAGGCGTGGTGGGTGCACGCAGCCGCCCTGACGTGTGGGCCAGCACCCGAGCCAGGCAACCGCAGTGACTCAAGAGTCTGGCTATCACCACAAGGAAGGCCCCGGCGCCGCGCTGGAGCGGATCGAGTACGACCCGAACCGCACGGCGCACATGCGCGGCTGTGCTACGTCGACCAGCGCCGCTGCTCATCGCGCCCGAGGGCCTGAAGGCCGCTGACCAGGTGATCGCGGGCCAGCTGCGGGCAGGTCGGGACGAATTGCGCCCCCCCTGCGGCCTGCTGATAGTCATAGGAAGATACTGGGAACCCATCAGAAGCCAGTGGTCCAGCAGCCAGGCGACTGCTGAGTAGGAACCAGAAAGCCCCCGCTGAAGACGGCCAGGGGCTTACGCTGAGGGACAGGGCAGCACGCGCATTGGCAATATCACCTTGCTCGGCGGTTTGCGCTACGAACGCACCGAGATTTCCTCGAACGCCTTCCGCGCAGTCGGATCGACGCTGCACCGAGCGTCACGACTGACGGCAAGGGCCTATGAGCAATCTGGGCCAGAGCTTCGGCACTATCCGCTGGGACGTCGCGGACCGCTTCGTCATCCGCGGGGCCTATACCAACACGATCGGCCGTCCCGATTACGGCTCGTCTGGATCGGCGAATAGACCACGACATATTCGGCCAGTTGCGTCGCGAGCGTCGATCTGGACGGTGGTCACCTTGTTCGCATGCGCAAAACTGCACGCTGGCGCAAGGGGAGTGTGCGTTCTAATGAATGGCCGTATATGAGAAGTGGACAAAGTCAAGGCGATGGCTACCAGGGCCACCGCCTTGACTTTTAAGTGATAGAGCGGCTTGCTGTACTAGACCACAGCAACTGCAAAGGAGCAAGAAAGGGTGTTCAATAAGATAGTCTGAACACTCCACATTTATAGACGTGTATTGGCACAAAGAAAGGGATAGCTTTTATATTTGACGGGCTTAGCAAGCTACGCGTGCCATTTGCGGTGACAGAACCTGACTTGAGTTTGGGCGGACACTTCCTACGCCTCGACAAGGTACCCCCGCGCTACCTACGCGGCCATGATTACGTATATGGATAACAAAAATCGGCGAGATTCGGCGCAGAGAGGCTCAAGGGTCACGAACATACGCTCGTTGAGGTCGCAGCGGATTGCGGTAGCTATCGCACGTGGCTGGGTATCACACGACTTGGCAGCGGCCCACTGCGGGGCTCCTGAGAGCATGGACTGGCAGAAGGACGGGCATCGCGGATCTACCAACCTTTCCTCCAATGCAGCCCCACCAACGCAATTCTGACAGTGTCCTTCAACTCCTCCAGCCCCATGTCGCTCCCCCGCCACATTTTGAGCATTCAGCAGTCGCCAACTTCAGCAGCACGACACGTTGTCTCTTGCCGCTCGCGGAAACGATACGGTCGGTTACAGCAAGGACGTGCCCCGTGATTCGGTCGATCTCGCTCTTGGCGCCGGGACCAATCGCCAGCACCGTCTGCTGCCTCTGCGATTTGCGTGCGCGCATCGTGGACAATGTCGGCAAAGCCCCGCCTGCTGCGGCGACTCGGCCGCGGACCTGGAGACGATTTGCGGGTGGAGGCCGGGTTGGCGATGTGTGGGCGGCGCGCGGTGTGCCCGGCTGCGCCAGCGAACCCCAATTATTCTCGCTGCCCAGATAGCCGTCGCGCCAGCCGACATTGGCGTTGTTTTCGCTCGACTTGCGCTTCTGGTACGACCCCGTGATCAGGATGCCGATCGTGTCGTTCGCAAAGGTCGTGCTGATAATGCCCGACACCTCGGGGGTGATCGGATTGCCCTCGTTACGCGACGAATCAAAGCCCGCGACGCGACCCGGCCCGCACCATCTCCCCCTCATCCTTGACTTTGAGGGCGATCTTGGGCTGGCCGCACGCCTCCCACTGCTTGAACATCACCTCGTGGCGGCCGCGGTAGCGGCCCATCACGCCCACTGCTGCATGCGCACACTGGGCGCCTGATGAGCGGCGCGGAGCAAGTGCCGCGAGCCGCGCGGGCATGGCGGTTGTTTCACCAGGAGCATTTCGGGGTGACGCCGAAAACCGTGTGGTTGCCCGACACCCTGTGCGACATAATCTGCTGCCCAGACGTCCCTAGTTGAGTCATCGCCGGTCGAGAAGCCCTCAGGTATCTTGTTCTTCCCCATGCCCAGGGAGGTGTTGACACACAGCACCGTCTTAAGTTCCTCCATTGGTAGCGGCGGTCGGGCCGCGCCCCCGCCCGTCAGGTTGCCGAAGGTCTTGTTTTTCTTTTTTCTTGGCGGGTCGCCGCCGCTGGTCTACCGCGAGTTCTGCTGCTGCTGAATGTGCACAGCACCCAGAACGTCGCTTTGCCGCCGATGAAGCTGATTATACCAGGTATCACCGCATCTGTGCTCAGTGCAGAGCTTTGTCGGGATTATCGCCGCAGCGGCGGTGCAGGACGGTCTTCTGACCCTCGACGAGCCGGTCGCCGCAACGATCAGGGAATGGTCCGGGACCCCCCTGAAGAAGGACGTCACCCTGAGGCATCTCCTTTCGATGACGGGTGGACAGGTCAGCGCGATCGGCAAGCCGCCAACATATGCGGAAGCAGCCGCGCAGATCGAGAATGCTGGAAACGTAGCATCAACATGGGAGGACAAAGAGCGGTGTGGGAAAAATATTTCGCAGATGCAGCAAATTGACATTAACATCGGTGAAAATTTTTGCGTCCTATCCCCCTGATTCCGGACGTGATGCGTCTAAAGGATTGCGCTCGGTACGGGCGTCGAGACCGGGGATAACCCCGGCGGATATTTGGTTCAGGGAGAGGGGACATGCGCCTTTGGGCATGGTGTGTGGACAATAGCTAGCTGCTGGCAAACCGTGTAGTTAGCAGCATCGTATTGTGCGCCCAGGCGTTTGCCACCTGGCCGCAGCGTCAGTGGCCGCGGCAGGGGCGAGGGCAGGCTCAAGTCAACAGCAGGGCCATGGGCGCTACTCAGTTTCAGGCGTGTTATCATAGGCTGGACAGCTATCAGGACAGATTATGCGTCATTGCTCACAGGTTACAGCTAGCGCTGCTCACGACAAAGCTATGGATGTACCAAGTCATCAACTATATCCTGATGCGTCAGGCAAATCCTTTTTAGGCAAGTAAAAGGAAAAAAAGTGAGCACCTTTGGTGTTCGAACGACGCCGAAAAGGTCATTCAGAGCGAAAACCCAGGGATTAACGTAGAATGTGGAACCAGCTTTTACCTTGCATTTGAGGCTGATCCTGGGTGCCTCAGACCCTCACTGCCTGAGCAATGCTCGCAGCGGTCAGGATCCCAGCATTGATCTCAGCTGGTTCGAAGCTGCTCGCCTGCACCGGAACATACGTCAGTTGCCCCTTGGTAACAACCTCCAGGCACTGCCCCTTCTGCATGAGCATGTCTGACGATGATGCTCTGACAGGGTGCAGGTGGTGTACACTGCTGTTGCTGATCAGAAGACTCTTTTGTTTCTTGTATACAGCATCTAGCAGCAGGCATGCGGTGCTGCCCATGGGTCGGCGGTTGCGGCCACGGCCACACCTCACCTACACGCCAAGACATCGCTGCCGGAAGCATCGCGCCAGGGTACTGCGAGCTCGAGTTGCACGCGCACAGGCATGCACACGGCAGCATGTGGCGTCTGTGCAGGTTAGCGATTTGGTGCGCTGCTCACGAGAACTGTGTCCAGGGATCGAAGCGGATCCCAATCGGCACGATGTCAGCTCCTGTCACCGGGCGCGCGCCGGATCGTGGGTGGTGCCAACGAGATAGGTGCCTTCGGGGCCATGACGCCGTAGACGCGCCGCGGCAGGGCTCACGCGCGGTCATTGATGCCCCTGCGCGCGCTCAGATGGTGAATGTGCCTTGGGCCGCGTGTCGAGGAGGCGCAGTTTCTGTAGACCATGCAGGTGGCGATCACCTTCGAGCGATGCTGCCTGCTGCCTGCAACGCGTGGTGACGTTGGCGTCGCGGCCTCCTGTGTTTGCTGACCCCTGGGCCTGTGCCATCGGGCGCGCGCCGCGCCCCACCACAGCAGCTGGAGCGGCAGCCACAGCAGCGGCGCAGGTGAGCAGCGTGACGAACGAACCGCGCAGCAGGAGTGACCGACCAGCGCCCGGTCACGTCGAGCCTGCGTCGGATCTCTCAGCGGTCCCCACCCAGTATGCACAGGAACAGCAGGAAGGCGACCGCTGCGCCCGACCCGAGGTTCCACCATTTGAACCCTTCCTCATACATGAAATAGAGGATGGTGACGGCGACTGGGCAGGGCCGCCACGGCCATGCACCGCTCGGGTACGCCGAGCAGCACCGGCGCCGCGCCCGTGCTGCTCGGACGCGGCTGCCGCGGCGCGGCGCGCTCAGTGCCCCGCGGCGGCGCCGCTACCTGTTACGCAGCCCCGGCCTCGCGACCTTTGGGGGGGCGGGCGGGGTGCGGGACATAGCCTCTCAGCAGCGCGCAGCGATCTTGCAGCGCAGCGCAGTTGCTGCTGCAGCAGCAGCGCACGGCGCCCGGTCACTCGAATGGGCCGCTGCAGCAGCAGCTGGCCGCAGTCCTTAAATCCAACGCAGCGGCCATGGCTGCAATTGCCGCAGCGGTGGCGGCGCGCCCGGGCGGCGCAGCGCCGCAGGGCGCGCCATCAGCAGGCGGGCAGCAGCCATCAGCAGCACAGCAGTCGCAGCAGCAGCAGCCCAAGCGCAGAGAAGGGGATTTCGGCCGACCGCGAGCGGGGTCGTCGTATGCTGGCGGATCAGCCGGCGCCGCTGCACCTGCCGGGGTCGCATCCCATCCCCGGATATGCCGCTACCGCTGCGCAGATCCTCCGGCAATGCCGCGCGGCTGCGCCCTCGGCGGCGTTCCGAGCTGCTGATGCTGAGCCTGCTGGCATCGCCAACGGCGCGTCGAGATCGAAGGCGATCAGATCTTTCATATGCCGGTTCCTTGGATAGTTGAAAAGAGAGGGGAGCTTTCGGGGGGCAACCGCGGCCTTTCCGGCGCGTTCGTCCGGAAAGGAGACATCCTTGCACCTGCAGCGCTGCCGCCCGTTCTTCCACAGCTGCGGACCCGTAGCTCGCAGCAGCAGCAGCAGCAGCAGCAGCAGCAGCAGCAGCAGCCGGCCCCCGTGCGCCGCGCCGGCAGCTCCCTGCGAGGCCCGTGCAGCCACTGCGGCACGCAGAGCAGCAGCCAGTGGCGCAGCGGGCCTCCGGAGAAGCCTTGCCGTGCAACGCGTGCGGCCTGTTCTGGAGCAAGCGGCGGTCCCTGCCCGAGGAGACGTGCAAGGTGGCGGACGAGCTCAAGGTGAGGCGGGGGGCTGACGGGTGGCTGGCTGCTGCTGGAGGCGGTTGGGTTTGGTTTGGAGGGTGGCTAGCCGCGGCCGGATGAGGCGGACGGGCGGCTGTGCGGTTGCTGAGAACTTCTCAGCGGCGAGGGCGGTGGCCGGGGCGCGCCGCTGGGGCGGATTTGGCTGTGGTGCGGGCTCGGGATGCGCCTTCTGATAGAGCTTGTGCAAAGCTGGTGCCAGCGATGTGCGCGCGCTCGCATGAAGTGGCTGCAGGGGCAGTGGCACTGGCGCAAGCGGCACAAGCTGCGGCCACCGCAGCGGCGGCCGCGGTGGACGCGGAGCTCGTTTCTTGTGCGGCGCCTCGCCCGGCCCAATACCCTGGCTCAAAGCGGCCGCCTCCCAACCCCCTGCTCCCTGCCCCAGGGCCCCTGCACCCACTGCGGCGCGGAAAGCTCCAACCAGTGGCGTGCCGGCCCCGAGGGCGTCGCGCTGTGCGCCCTGCGCGTGCAACCGCGTCCTGCGCTCCCATGCGCATAGCGCCGCCTACAATGCCTTCGGGCTGCACGCGCGACACGCGCTTCTTCTGCCGCAATGACGCGGCGGCGCGAAGCGTCGGTGCTGTGCGTCGCGTGCGGCGCGTGGTTGCGGACTTGAAAGCCCTCCGCCCAGAAGGATCGCGCGGCGCAGCGGCGGCGGCGGCGTCGGCGCATCATTTGGCGGCGATGTGAGGCCGGTGCCGGGTCTGGACGGCGGCGAGCAGGGGCCGGAGGACGGGGCCGGCGCGGGCGAGGGCGGGGGGCTGGAGGAGGCCGATGAGGCGGCGGCGATGGAGCGCGGCGGCGATAGCCCTTGAGCTTGCGCAACCGCCTTGCGATGGCTTGCCGGGACAGGATGGCGAACAGTCCGCCGAACGCGAACCCGGCCACGTGCGCGGCCGGCCAGCGCGCGGCGACGCCAGCCGCAGTAGCAGCGCAGCAGCAGCAGCAGCACCAGCAGCAGCACGCAGATCAGCGCGAGGCGGGTGCGGACGACGATGGCGATGCGGACTGGAGGACGAGCGGGAGTCATCCAGCAGCCGCAGCAGCAGCAGCGGCGCCGCAAGCGGCGGCGGACGGAGGAGGGGCGTTTTGTGGAGTCGTCAGAGCCAGACGCAGCGGAGCCCGCGCCCGGCGCGGCGGTGGCGCCAGGGTCCGCCGCGCCCGAGAGGGGCGGCGGTGGCGTGGGCGCAGGGGCGGGCGGGTCGCCGGCGGCGTCAGGCGGCAGCGGGGGTGAGCGGGCGGGGGGCCTGCGGTTGGAACAGGGCCAGGGAAATGTTCTTGGTTAACTCCAGTTCCCGCTTATTGGATTCCATATAGGCTTTTTCCAGCCTGCGTACATCCAGTTGCAGGTTTGCAGGCTGATGCCCAGCACCCCTATCTCACGATGCTCGCGACGGCGACTGCGGCTGCTGATGGCGCTGCAACATCAGGCCGCAAAGGCGGCGCTCGAAGACGGCAGCGGCGATCGCGCGTTTCTGGAGGCCAAGATCGCCTCGACGCGTTTCTACCTGCAACAGATCGTCCCCGCGGCAACCGGCCTGGCTCCGTCGGCACTGGCAGGCGACGCCGCGCTCGAGCCACTGCCCGCGATCGGCTGAAACGGCGATTCAAGAGTCCCTGCGGTCGCGCGA
>NNCB01001310.1:0-11300 GCA_002317545.1 Scenedesmus quadricauda | reverse complement strand
CCACCCAGCATCGCCACGTCGGGCACTGCGATCATCGCCGCTCGCCGGCTTTGGTGGCGCGCCCGGCGCGGCCGCAACGGCGCAAGGCATGGCGGGCTATGGCATGGGCCTGCAGGGGCTGGCGGCGCAGGGCGCGGCTGCGCAGGGCGGCGCCGGCGGCGCAGGGGCAGGCGGGATGACTGGGTTTCTGGTGATGCTTCCGAATGGCCAGGTGGGTGCGGGGCGCAGGGCGCCGTGGCGCGCGATTGGAGCCGAGGGCGTGCGCCCAGCCGCTTTTGGCATAGAGGGATATTTCTATGAGCTCGTCTAATCCGTCTGGTACGCCGGCCACCGAGGCTGTTGAGCTCCGCTGGCGGGCATTCCGCCTGCTCTTCGGTTTCTGGCCGAAGTATCTGGTGTTCGAGGCCGCGGTGAACGCGAACCTTCGGGCCATCGCCGTGCGCGCAGTCGTCCTGCGCTGACGTGACGGCGCGATTGGACTACTCGCGACTCGCAGATTGGCATGTATTTCGATGACAAGTCCGCACAGCCCGGGATGCATGGCGGCGGGCGGCGGCGTGGCCATCGGCGGTGCGGGGGGGCCCGTGCGGCACGGCCAGCAGCAGCAGCAGTTGGTGCAGCTGCAGCAACAGCAGCAGTTGCTGCAGCAGCAGCAGAGTTGGCGCAGCAGCAGCAGCAGCAGCAGTGGCAGCAGGAAGGCGCGGTTGTGATCGGTGGCGGAGCCGGCGTCCCCGGGTGTACGGGGCCGGCGGCTATGGCGGCGCCGCCCAGGCGGCTGGAGGGTTTGGCGGCCTGCAGGCAGGCGGTGTCGTCGCAGGCGGCTATGGCGGTGGCGTCGTCGCACAGGGCGGCGCCGCGGGCTATGGCGGCGGTGGCGGCGGCGGCGCGGTCGTGTATGGCGGCGTTGCAAGGCGGCGGGGGCGGCGGCTGGCGGCGGCGGGGGCGGCGGCGGCGGTGGCGGTGGAGGCGGCTCGAAGGCGGCCGGAGGCGCGGGAACCGCGGAGGCACAGGGCTTCGCCCGCGTTTTGGCGCTGCGTTCGACTGCGCGCGTCTTGCGTCAAGATCGCCAGCGCACTGCTCTCCGTCGGCCTTCGCAAAACGCTCGCTCGTCGCCACTGCCCACTCCTCGAAAGTCAGCAGATTGTTGCCGTCCTTGTCGAGCTTGCGAAACGCCGCGGTCCGCGACGCCGGCATCACTCGAGCCGCGAGCGGGGCGCCCGCGCCAACGCCAGCCGCGGCCAACGCAGCTGGGCTGTGACGTGTGCCGTGGATGACGGGAGGAAACGCCACCCCGGCGGCGCAGGAAGAAAACCTATAAACTGCCGGACATGAACTGTTACTTGAGGGTGGCCGCTCTGGGAGCGCGAGGTCGTGACGACTTGTCTTGGCACAACTGCCCAACTCCTTGGCAACGCACAGCAGATCCCTGCATAGGACTGACCGCAGGGCCGACTTCTGCGAGCGCATGGGCAACTTGTGTTGTCCCGCCCTGGCCCCAACAATGGCAGCGCATCGCCAGGCGTTCGCGCGCGCCGCACGCCGCAAACAGCTGCTCGCCGCTGGCCGGTCTGGCTGCGCCTCGCGCCACGCGGTTGAGTCCATGCGTCGGCCACTTGCGTGTCAGCGCGGCGGATGGGATCTTCTCCGGGTAGCGGCGATCCCGCAACGCAGCTCGTGCAATCTTTCCAGCTGGGCGAACAAATGTTCACCGATCGTAAGGTTGCCCGCGTGCAGCGACAATTTGCGTACTGCTGCGGCAGCGGCGGCGGCGCGCCGGGCGCGGCGCCGCCGGCGCATGCGCCGTGGACGGCTGCCTCGCACTTGCGGCGGTGCAGTCAGGGGGGAAATGAGCCGCTGTCACCTGCTCCGATGGAGGGGGGGCTGAGGCGCGTCGCGGACAAGAGAAATCACGTCCTACGAGGCTCGGCCATGGCAAATGATAGTTCCAAATCGCGCGCTCCGGATGAAAGAGCCCGCTCGGACAATAGTTCGGCCCATGCTGCAAGAGCATCGCGCCGAGATTCAAAGAGCTCCGGGCCAGCGCCGCGTGACGGTGCAGGCGCCGGCGTTGTGCGGTTGAACCACGAGGCACTGCAACACGATGTCGTACTTGCCCGGTGCCAGGCTGAGCTCATACTGCCCCTCGGCGTTGGCGAGGGTACCCGTGCTGGTACCTTGCACCACAATCCCGGCGTAGGGAAGGGGTTCGTTTTGGGTGGTGGTGATCCGTCCCCGGATTCCCTGGGCGTGGAGGGTGAGCGAACAAATACTGAGAGTGAGGTGTGATGCGTGCGCTAAAAGCCCACCACTCGCCGACAATGCTGGGAATGCGAACAGCAGCCGCAGCACAGCTGAAGCCAGCCGCCGTGCCTCCTGAAATCCCGAGCGCGCCCGCAAACACCACCGCAGGAGATCCACACAGCGGTCAAGCAGCTCGGTCACAGGCGACACTCCCTGCAGTAAAGCTCAAATCACTCGGTTTTTGGCTTGTTGCGAACGGCAAGTCGGTGACCCCGGCGGGTTCGTTTCCGCGCATCCCGTACCGCGAATCGATGCTGAAATACGGCAACGACAAGCCCGATCTTCGCAACCCGCTGATCATCACCGACGTGTCGTCGCACTTCACCGGTTCGGGCTTCGGCCGCTTCGCCGACATCGTTGCGGCGGGCGACGTCGTGCGCGCCATCCCGGCGCCGAACACGGCGGAAAAGAGCCGCAAATTCTTCGACGACATGAATAGCCCCCACATGTACAGCTGCCCAACAGCGTGCAACACTCGTGGCCCGAGGGTGCAGAGGGAGGAAGGAGAGGGGAAGGAGTCAGGGTAGGGAAGGGAGGCGTAAGTGTGGCGAGGGGGAGGTGTGTTCGCCTGTCGAGCTCCTGCTTGAGCTCGTCCCTCTGGAGCCTCGACGTGAAGGTCGGTCTGTCCGACGATGATGAGGTCGGCGGCATCCTGCGGCGTAGCGTGCAGGCACGGCTCTTTCATCAACGTCGTCGGTGCCCGGTTCCGCGCCAAGGAAAGAGCGCCATCCGAAGCGGTTCGATTCCGCCGGCCAGATGAAGGATCCAATCGGGAATGGCGGATGCCGCGTGCTCCCGGTCCGGTCATCGAGCATGGGATAGACCAGCACCTGGAGGAGTGATGGGGACCTCGCCTCGATCGCGGGCCAGATTGTGGTGTGGGATCATGGTGACAAATGGTGATGTCACTTTCACCTGCATGCTCATGTGAAGCTAGGATTTCTGATTATCTCCGCGCCATAGCCTCGCTGGTGAAGGGGTGGGGGTTGGAGGGTGGCAGAAGGATGCTGTTGGAGCCTCCCTGGCAACAGATGTACTTTTGGTCGGGAAGATCACACAAGCTGATACCGTAGCTATACACGCTGCCGGTGTTGATGCGGGCCACGAACGAGGAGTAACCCTGAATGGGCCAGTAGCGGCGGTAGTCGACGCCAGCCAATACTGCCGAGAATTGCAGCCAAACTTGCTGACATGAGCTGCGCCGGCCCGGAACAACCGCAGTGTACCCCCGCCGCCACCGCCTGACTCCGCAGAAATCGGCGCACCTGTACGTCTTCAGGGCCCCGCGCACGCCGCCGGCGGCCGCCTCGCACGAGGAGCGCCAGGCCTGCACCTGGAACAAGCTCCTTTATGTTGCACTGCACAATATAGGAGCGGCACTGCAATTTCAAGAGATTTTTTGTGCAGCGCACAAAAAATTGCGCACAAAAAATTTCGATCGGTACCCTCTAGCTGGATAATCTCGGGATATTACCGCTGTTTGACATAGCGGCCCGGCGCGTCCTCGATCGTCTTCTTGGCCCCTTTTCCGGGGATGCGCGCGCCTTCTCTGCAACCGCTTGTCATCTTGCCATCTTGCGTCGAAATCCAGTCGATCCAATGCGGCCACCAGCTGCCTTTCGTTTCGCTGGCACGGCGGCGAATTCGTGCATGCGCGAATGCGCCGCACCCACCGCCGCATCCCGCGCGATCGCTGCGACGGCCTCGTCGTTGTTGGTGTTGAACAGTATGCAAAACAAACCTCGTCGCTTGGGCATGCCGCGTGTGCAACTGCTCATTGCACTCAAGCCCCCGACAAGGACACCGATGTGCACGCACGCACGCACACGCACACACACACACACACACTTACACACTCATATGCACACACACATGCAGACGTGCCCACACACACACTCGCACACATTCGCACTCTCAAGGACCCACCGCCGCATCCCGCGCGATGTGCTGTCACTGCCTCGGCAATGCCTGTGCGCTGCGGCGGCATCGGCCCTCAGGACAGAGTACTTTGCGATCTCCCGCTCAAACAGGGCGTCATAGCCTGGGAGGTTTGGTTGTGATTATCCCGTGTCTCAATGGGTTTTGTACGTGTGCATGCAGAGTGTACGTGTGTGAGGAGGAGGTGGTAGGGTCAAATTGCAATTGTGATGCGCGGTGAAGGCGACTCCAGCTTTCGCAAAGTGGCACGATGTGCTCCGCACATGATGATCGCGCTCGGAATTACCAGACGAGGTCGCTCGAAACAGTAGCGCGCCGGCGCCCGCGAGCGCTGGAATTCGCAACGTGTCCAGGGCGGCGACCTGCGACGGCGGTGCCATGGCGCGTTGCCTGGCTGAGTGTCGCTTGCCTCATCTCCTTTAGGGCTCCTAATGGCCTGTCGTTAGCAAATACGGTAGAGGTCCGTCATAGTCACTTTGGATGCACAAACAAAGCGGAATACAAAGTAGGCGCAGATGAGCGCATGTGCATGTGGACGGCTGGAGTTGAGCAGAAGATAATTGCAGGACTGCAACGGGAATGCGTCGGTCGATTGGGTGGCGCCAAGAAATGCGCAGATCAGACCGAAGACGCGAACTGATCTGAGATAAAACGTGGGCCGTGCCGCCGCGCTCAGCAAGATTCTGCCGAATCTGATTTGAGAAAACAAACGAGGGGGGGGGGGTCGCACCCGCCCGCTCCGTGCTGAGCGCGCTGAGCGACTCGATGCCTCGCCGCAGGCTGGCCACCACGACAGCCGGGTCCTCCGGCCCAGGGGCTCCTGGCGCGTGACAGCGGGCGTACAGTGCCCGGTGGTGTTTGCAAGCGATCGGAGGCACGTCAGGCAGGACTGCGATGGAAAACCGACATGAAGAATAGTTCGGGCCTGGTCAGACAACTGGACCCTGAACCCTGATCCGGTGACGGCTCGGGTTACGTGGCTGGCATGACTTCGAACTGGTCACCCTGGACGCCGAAGGCAAGGAGTCTTTTTCGCTCAAGGCCCCCGAGCTGCGGCAGACGCCGGGTGCGCGCACCATGGAACTGACCACCCCGCTGTTCCTGATGCCCGACCACCACGGCAGCCATTGGGAAGTGCGCTCGAAGTCCGGCTGGGCCTGAGGACCTTGGCATCGCTCTCCCCCGCCAGGACCGGGCGACCTGCGATGTTTTAATTCGCCCTGCCAATCGGGATTTGCACGAGTTCGTGCATGTGTTTGTGCAAGAGATAGTGGCGTGGATAAGTGTGTTGTGTGTTGTGACGTGTGTGTGATGTGTGTGTGATGCGCGTGCGTGGTCAGGTGTGTCTGGCCACTGGGCGACAACGCAAAGGGCACGAAAGGCAACAACGAGGGGAAAAACGCATGGAAGCAGGGAATCGGCGAGCGCAACGTTAAAAAGACCGGCTTTCGTTGCGGCTACCACCACGTCGGACGGCTGTCAGACACCCAACCAGCTGTCCTGGCTCTGCTCAACACATGGAAACGTGTGCACCATTTGCCCATCCACATGGGTGCGACATAGCTCGCGCACGCGTGCCCGTGCGCATGAGCGCGCGCACGCACGCACGCGCGCGCGCACACACACACACACACACAGACACACACACACACAGAGATCTCTCTCTCTCTTTCTCTCTCTCTCTCTCTCTTTCTCTCTCTCTCGCGCGCGTGTGCCTGCTGATTCAATCCTCGCATTTCTGGAGCGCGTTCAACGTCATCAACACGCATAATGATTTCGTCAATCAGCTGTGGACGCGTGCCTCGACCGGATTACCGAGCCGCTGTACCGGCCGTTCCGCCGCATCATGCCCGACTTCGGCGGACTCGACCTGGGGATGAGAAGCACACGCTTCGCAGTGTTGACGCCAAGGGGTCGGTGGGTTGCAGCAAGCATTCCGCCAGCGTATTGGTGCATTGCGTGACCACGCTGGTGTGTGCTTGGTTGGGGCCCAGGAAACTCGTCAGCCGGAAGCGGGGCGGCTGCAAAAACCGGCCCATTGATAAGCCACTAATACCTGTACTCTGCCGGTACTTTCGTTATACACCGCACCTACCTGCAGAACCGTTGGTAGTTATAAATTGTAACCGGACAGGTCCCTGGTAAGCCGAAAGGTCGAGCTCCACGTTGCGCTCAGATCGCCGATTTCCGACAGGATCTGGGTCAGGGTTTGGGTCAATTGTGCGGGTGGATGTGTGTGTAGGGTGCTGTGTCTGTGTGTGTGTGTGTGGTGTGTGCTGTGCTGTGTGAGGGGGTGGCGGTGGCCGGATTGGTCCCAAGCTGGGAGCAGCGGTGCGGACTGATTGCCGGCGCCTCTATGACGGCCACGGCACAAAACCTCGAACAATAACGGTGGGCACAACTGCCCCGGAACTTAGTGCATTCAACAATCTCTGAAGCTGCAGTTCATTTCCAAGAAAGATCTATAGCAGTAAGAGCGCACCGATGGCCCCACACCCATCACCACGCCCCCAGCCAGGCCCAATCAATCAATGATGACGCAATGCTCGCTCCCGATCGGTGCGCTTAGCCAACCACAGGCCGTCGCCCACCAGCCAGCTACGGACGCAATGTCGCGCATGCAAGCACGATTCCCGCCCCAGTGCAACGCTGCATTCCCAGGCACTACAGTAAACGATGCTGTCAGCCCATCTGTCCTCGCATGGCCCTCTGTACCCGAAAGAGTCGTCGCATTCCAAAAACGCGCAAACCAGGCGGGGTTCGAACGCCCGCCAGAGCGGAGCGCATACGCACCCCTTTGAGGTGGCCCTCGCCCCCGATGGACTGCACGTCCTCCAGCTCCCGCACCGCCCCTCCGGCACGGCCGCGGCCGGGGTGGCGCCTTCCAGTGCCTTCAAGCAGCCTGGCAGCGCAGCCGCAGGCCTGCTGGGCGTGCGCAGACGCGTTTGCGTTGAGAGAGGTTGAGCCAGTCGAGGTGTGAAGAGCTTCAACAGGAAACGACGCCGAGAGTGCCAAGAGTTTGACAATCGGGAGGCATTGCGCAGTGCATTTATGCAACCATATTTTTTTGATCTGGAACAGCATTGCGGCCCATTTGTTTAGATAGCATGATTGATTGTTGTAAGAACGGCCAGCGATTATTCACTCCTGCCTTTGAAGGGATGAGGTTGATGTTGGTTGCCCGAACGGGATGGTAAAAAAACATGACAATGTCAGGAGGTAATGTATGGATGCATTTTGAATGGGGACAGGATGCATATGAAATCCTGTTGTGACGACAAAGGCTGAATAATCAAGGTGGAATGCAACTGGTGCTTGCGTTCTTGTCATATGACATCGCGAACGTTCCGCGACGAGTGATGCATAAGCTCATCACAACGAATTCCGCGTTGGCCGCCCTCCGGGGCACCTGGCGCAGCGCGACGCGCGCCGAGTCTGTGGCGTCGGCCAGCTTGTCGAGCGCCTCCGCTGACTGCCGCGTCCACCATATCTGCATACTTTGACAGACGCCTTGGCGCCGGCGGGCCGGCTTGTCGACGTGGGCGGGCGGATTGAGGACGTTCTGGGTGAGGCCGGCGGGGAATTCCGCACAGCGTCGCCGCCTGCGCGCAGCTCTTGCTCACGTGTCAAAGCTCAGTCAGCCGTCCTCATTCCTCCAGCTTGGACCACCGCTGCAACCACCACTATCTCGACAAGCAGCATGACGACGGCACCAGCAGCAGCAGCAGCAGCGGCGGCAGAAGCAGCGGGAACAGCATCCCAGCCGAGCAGCAGCGTAGTGCAGCGAGCGACCACGAGTGCGTGCCCTGCTGCCTGCAGTCAGGCACGAAGAGGATCACGCCGCTCGCCGACATCCAGCACGAACACGAAGAAGAAGCCGAAGATGTGCAGCATCGGGACCCTGAGCCACGGTCGGCCAGACCATAGGGTCGCATCCAGGCGAACACCTGGATCAAGCGCGCACGGGGGACGCGTGCGCCAGGGCTGGGGTGCGTGGCGAGCAGCGGTGAAAGAGGGCCGCAGGAGCAGGGCAGGCACCCGCGCGGCGAGAGCGCAGCGCTTGGGCCGAAGGGCAGGCCGCCAGCAGGCGTGCGCCCGTCGTCGCGCCGGCCCGACCAGCGGCAACCGGAGGTCTCGGCTCCATCGAATCGCACCTCCATCCTTGCGATCGGCGCCGCCGCCCAGACCCCGCGGTATCGGCAGCCGAGCAAGGGAAAACGTCCCGACCCCGCACCGTGAGCGGCGGCAGGTCGCGAAGGGCGGCACCCGCCCAGGTAGACGGCGTCGTTGTCTTACTGCGCCTTGGTCAGCGCCAGCGCCACGCCCTCCTCCAGGGGCCGCAGGCTGTCAGACATCTCCAGTGACATGCGGGCGGACCGGGGGTTGCATTCATCAGGTTAGTCAATGTTCCTGGTAGTTGTGGAAGCGAAGTGCCGCAGGGCACGCTTTTTGGCGTTGCTCGGGTTGTTTTCGAGGAAGCTGGTGTGGCTAGCTGCACCCTGCTGCCCGTGTGATGGCCGCAGCGTGTAAGTGGACAGCCTGACCATCGAAGGGTCGCTGCTGGAATCCGCGTGCCCGAAAAGCAGCGACACACGCAAGTGGTTGCTTTAGATGGCTGCGTGATGGGAAGGCTTGGCGCAAGCTCCTAGTAGCAGTGTGGGGCTGGGAACAAGGACTTTGGCTCTCCCTGTGGCTGGGGCGAGAGCTTGTTGTCTGTGCGCTGTTGCTGTTGCTGGTGTACATGTGTGTTTTCCTTTGTTGCTCAGCCCTTGTCCGGCGTTTATGTCGGCCCGCAGCGCGTTCAATGATTCCGCAGGAACTCATCGGGGGCGGTCATCGGACCCGGCGGGAAGATTGTGCAGGACATTCAGAAACAGTCGGCGCGACGGTCAACTATGAGACAAGGAAGACGAGCGCGAATGCGGGCTTCGGGAATCTGGATTCGTTTAAAGTCGGCGGCTTTGTCAACGGCGCCTTGGCCGATGGTCTCAATGCCCGCGTCGCCGTCGGCTTCAGCGATCGTGACGGATATGTCAAAAATCTCGCCGACGGCAAAAGTCTCGACAGCTACAAGGTCGCTGCCGTCCATGCGGCCTTCAATGCGACGCCGGCCTCCAACCTCGAGTTCAATCTCTCGTTCGAAGCGCAGACCGACAAGTCGAATGGCCCTTCGTCCTGGGGATGACGGACGTTCAGTTATGATGCAATGAGCAGGGCACTAGCAGGGTCGCTGCAAAGTGACGGCCGAACATCAACACTGTGCAGAACATAACTCGCGCTGGAGTTAATCAAAGCCGTTAAGAATGCCGTGAGACGGCGTGAAGTTCTCACCGTGAGCGCCAGCACGTCCAGCAGGGAGCCCTTCATCTCGGTGTGGCTCGCCCATCGCTTCCAAAGTGCCCGGACAGCGCCTGATGGATCAGAAATAAATGATCCGGATATACAATGGGGTTGAGGTGAAAATGGGAGCCTTGTTGCAGGGGTGCATCGAGGCACGAAACAGGTGGAGGTTCTGGCAGCGCAGCAAGCAACAGAGCGAGCTGAAGCTTGCAAGACTGGGTGATCAGCAGGTTTTCGAGGGCGGTGACGCCCGGCTTGAAGCTGGCAGCAGTTCATAAACCACAACCCCGACAAGGCCACGAAGGCCGAAGGCTCCCGCACGGTCCGGCACCCCGAACCGCACATGAAGCGCGGTCGGCCCAGCACAGGTCGCATCGCGCACGCAGGGGTACGGCATCACCGAATCGCACCGCGCTGGTTCACACCGAGGCGTCAGCGAGGAGGAGACCTCGCCGGTACTGGTGGCGGCCTGCTTGGCCAGCTGGCGACACTTTTCTCTTTTCCTTTTCTCACCGTACCTGCGGTCACTCACTCCTCGTTCGATGCATTGCGGGCGGACGGGAGATGGCGCCCCGGCGACACGGTCGTCTATGACATAAACGAGAAGAGCATATTGCTCGTCCGTCAGAAGGACGGGTCGGTCAAGCCTTTACCTGTCATGTATCCACCGCGTGCCGCGAAAGTGAGAAGGGATGAGAAGGCTCCCTGGAGAGTAAGATGCGTTGCCACTGCTTTTCACGGGCTCTGTTCCGCACAGCGTGAAACGCAGCATCAAAGGAAGCGCCCTGCGACAGGCAGCTGCGAGATACCACGCAAACACCATGCGGCGAAGCCAGCGACACTAAAGCCTGCCATAGACGGTCAACTGTTGTCCGGCCCCACCCCCCCGGGGGCGGAAGGGGAGGTGGCGTTCAACCGCGAACTCGCCGAGCCCAGCGCTTTTTCAATCATGGCGCACACTCGGGCTCAGGTCCACGGGGCGGGGCGCGTACGCACTTGTTGGCCTCGTGGCTGATCCGGTAGGAAAACACGCCGGCGGACTCCTGCGCGGACGCGCGCGCGTGTGTGTTCGCGTTCGTGTGTGAGGGTCTAGGGGCTTGTCCAAGGTCGGGCAGGGCCTGGATACGATCGCCCGGGCTTCTGGAGGACTGGGCTGTGTCGGCAGACATGCTGTTCGAGCTCGGTGCCATAATCGCTCGTGACGGTGCGGGCCTCTTTCGTATTGGCTTGGAAAGCTTCGATGTTCGTTTCAAGCCGCGTGATCAGCCGATCGATTTCGACGTGATCCGGCTGGTTCCGTTCCTGTTGATCGAGCTCGTTGAGCCATGCCTGGCTGATGCCTTCGGGGGTGTCCCGCTCCACGTTTAGCGCCTGCTGGCTGCATGGAAAGAAGCGGATGGGAGATCAGCTGCAGGCGGGTGAGATTGCGACCCTGGAGCGCCCTCCTGGATAGAGAGCCATTGCCTGGCAAGATGCTCCATTCGGCCTCGGCTGAAAGGATTGCGCAGCTGTGTAGCGTAGGCGGAGTGCGTCGTAATTTGGCAGGCTGGGTCATCCAGCGCATGTGGGGCAAGATCGCACGCGCAGGTTGCCGGTGGGCACCTGATGGTCGCGGCGAGGTTGAAGAGCTCCGCTGCCTCTCAGCGTGGATGTTGGAATGCGGCACTTGGAGGACGGCTTGTTTGCGTTCAAACCTTGAGCGGCACGAAGAAATCAACAAA
>NNCB01001309.1:0-11301 GCA_002317545.1 Scenedesmus quadricauda | reverse complement strand
GCGTGGCAAGGCTTCGACCATCAGTCAATGAGCCAGGCTGCGCAAGTTGACTTCGCCGAGCCGAGCCACCCCAACGCTGGTCCTGCCACCTCCACATGCGCTGCAGGCGTGGTACTCGCCGCCGAAAAAGTCGGCCTGCCGCATGCAGTAGTTTGGTCGCACGCAGAGCGTGTCGATGTCGGCGCCTGGGAGGGTGGGATTGGGCGCGGCGCGATGAGGGTCGTTGTGGGGGGGTGCCGGCGCGACCCGATAATTGGCTGCGCTACCATCGACTATCAGTGTCTCGAGTGCCAGGTTGCTCCAAGTCTACTCGACAAAGCGTTATTGTCCTGTCAGTACATTGTACTTGGTTTATGGTATGGCGCCACGCACAGCCCCAAAGGCATCGGCATCAGTCAGCGCAGTAGGAGTGCCGAGCGCCTCCGCTCCCCGCACCGGGCCGATGCATGCCCAGACCGGGAGGATCGAAAGGTAAAGAATGTGGCATTGGCCTCTGCTCCACGCGTCCTGTCAGTTCCATTCGCGCTGTGACGGCGCGGACCCGCCTTGAAGATCGCGTGTAGCTTGCTCAGAACGTCTTCGCGCACGCTCGACTCCGCAACCTCCTCGTAGAGATGCAAGCCTCACAAACTGCGCCGATTGCCGCACGGGAAGGCATTGGGCAAAGCGGACATGACGGCGCACATGTGGCGGCAAGCGTCCGGAACCAGTTTTTCATCGAAGTCGGCCTTTCTTGGGTCGGCTTAAAGAATTGCGGGAAAAGCGGAAAGGGTCAGCGAAACTTCAGCCATAGATAGACGATGCAGTTCACGACCAGCGAAAAGACGAACAAGATCATGGCGTCGGCGGGCGTGCGCCGTTCGCCATGCATCCGCGGCGCGGTGTGCACGCCACCAGCGGCGCCATGCCTCGGGCCATGGAAGTGCCTCCTACTCGGTCGCCCTACTCTGTTGATTCCGTACTGGTGATAAGTGATGATTATCGTGGGTACGAGCCAATATCTGTAGTAAACACTACATACTATGAATGATAATTACGCACTTCCGACCTTGACGCAACCGGCGTCCGCACTTCGCCCATGCACAGACCCTGTAATACAAGGCCACGAGCAAGCAACACCTGCGAGAGGACTTAAAATGTGACCAACTGTATTCAATAACATGCACTGTGTGTAATAACATGCATGACAATGTGATCCAGCAAAAACTGCTGCTGCAGGCGGGCGAACCTGCAGCTCGCCTGCCAGGCACAGTGTGCCTTGTGAAGGCCCCTGGGCCAAGTCATGCCGGCATGCCCTGGATGTGCTCCGTGCGCATTACTCATTGCCTCACATGCTATACCGTCAGGTTCATCTTTTTCACGCGCCTGGCTTGTTGGTATTTGGCGCCGCCGCCGTCTCCAGGCAGCTGTTGCGGCAGCACCCCTTGATGTTGCTGATGCTCGCTTCTACATACCGGTAGTTGTGACAAGTGTTGTTGTCTTGTCCAAATGATGGAACATAGGATTCCAAAGCTTAGTCCAGAATAGGTTGTGCTTCCGGACTGATCTTCCACAGGTTAACAAGCTGGACACTTGACCAACTGACCGAGCCGTCCAGGCCATGCTCCATCACACAGACGCATTCGACTCTGCCGTTGCATGGGCCAACCGGGGACGTGTAGCAGGTTGTATTGGCCAGTATTTCATAAGGAAACGCAACAATCTCGCATTAGAATTTCTCGAATGACTCAATGCAGTTTCCTGCTCTAACAGGGCCAGCTGATGTCATGTTGACATCATCAATGAGAGGAAAGTCCGGGCTCCACGGAAACCACGGTGCCGGATAACGTCCGGCGGACCGGCCCTGGGCCGGTTCAGGGAAAGTGCCACAGAGAGCAGACCGCCAACGGCTTCGGCCCGGCGAAAGGTGAAAGGGTGCGGTAAGAGCGCACCGCGCGGACGGCAACGGACGCGGCACGGCAAACCCCACCGGGAGCAAGGTCGAATAGGGATGGCACGGGAGCAACAGGGCTCGCGAGGCCCTCCAAGCCCTCCATTTTGACACATGTTGGTTCATCCGCCTTGATCTGCACGCGCTCTAGGCTGTCAAACAGCACCAGGCTCCTCGCCGCGCGCCGCCCCTCGTCTGCACTCTCTGGCATGACGCAGCCCCGCTGCTCGAGCGCTTGGCGTAGGCCCCAACGCATCAGCAAGCAGCGGCAGCGCGGCGCTCAGCAGGATGGGCCAGCAGCCGTCATGAACAAAGCTCGCGAGCGCAGGGGGCATGACGACGCGTGCCAATGCAGCTCAGACGCCCGACCAGCCGGTCGTCCTTTTGTTCATTTGTAAGGGGACGCCGCTGTTCCCGCAATGCGGATTCTCCTCGCGCGCGATCGCGATGCTCGACCGGCTGGGCATCGAATATGAAACCGTCGACGTCTTGCAGGACATGGAGATCCGGCAGGGGATCAAGGAATTTTCCGACTGGCCGACCTCCCGCCAGCTTGTGCAGGGCGGTGCAAGGCGGAATAGCCCCATGCCGTCATCGCCGACGCCGTCGGCGTTCGGTGGGCAGACCAGCGCATCCACGCGGATTCGGTGAGCTCTGAGGACAAGGGAGGTCGCCGTGATGACAAACGCGCCGCCTCGACGCGTCATGCACATGAGCCGAGCAGGGCCGACCGCGACCTCCGCCATCAGCGAGGCGTCGATGGCAGGCACGCTCGCGAGCTTCGCAGACGTGCCGGAAGGATGGCAGGGCACGTGGCAAAATCGCCGATGCTGGGCTTCGCAACGTAGCTACGAGTTGAAGCTGGCTGTTGCACCTCCGCATGCATCCCGACTCCACGTTGCCTGCCTAGAGCTGCTGCAGCCTCCCACTCCGTGTGGCTCGCTTCCTATCGAAAGGTAGTCACCAGCAAAGATGTCAATTCCTGCCCAATCTAGCCATCCACGACATCTAGCTTGGCGTTCTGATAATAGATGCCGCCGCGATATAGTTAAATTCCTCCCGCCGCGAGTCGACAGCCGCAACTCCTGCGAGCGTCTCCTTGCACCCGTCAAGAGCGCTGCCAAGGTTCGGCGTCACATTTCGGTCCTGCTGTACCAGGCGATCCAGGTGCCCGTGGCCGCTTGTCGAGATCGAGGCGCGTCAGCGCGGTCATGCCGCTCACCGCCTCGGCCAGGAGCCGCCGAGCGCCCCGGGCAGGCCGCCGCCGCCCCGGCGGCCGGCGGCGAGCGTGACCGCGAGAGACCGCAGATTGGCAAAGGAGGCCAGCAGGCGCGCGACGCCCGGGGACCAGCGGCGATTCAAACTGGGCGGCCGACCAGGTCAAGGTGCTCGACGGTCCGTTGCCAGCTTCAACGGGCTGGTCGAGGAACTCGATTTCGAAAAGGCGCGCACGGATGTCGGTTCGTCTTCGGTCGCGGGCAGACACGCGCCAGCTGCTGCATCAGGGCGATGAAGACGGCCCTCGGCGTGCACCTCAACGCTTGTGACGCCCGCCCAGGCGCCCGCGGACAGGGGTTGAATGCGGACACGAACGCAGCGACGCGACCGGACATGCATCGCCATCGTCGTCCGACGAGCTCGAAAGTCGTACGAGTCGACTGACGGGCAGGCGAGCGCTTAGCAGCCCTACTGATGCGTGCTGCGCGGCAGGTAAGCGCGCCCTGGAGGGGGTCAGCCCTGTGGTCAGCGTTTCGGAGCCATGCGTCGTTGCGCATGCAGTACTGAGCAAGGCATCAGTGGAGGAACGGGCCCGGCGCAGCCTGAGGACCTCATCTCAGTTGCGGCAGCTCCGATAGGCGCAGCCCCGGAAGTCACGGCGGCTCGTGGCGTTGATGGTGACGGCGGGGAGCTGGCGGTCGACGCGGCGCAGGGACTGGGCGGCGCGGCGCGCGTTTGAGGCGGCGCACCCAAGCTCGATCACCGCCTCCAGCGCTGGCTGAGGCAGATCATGGTCCGGATGACGATCCCGTCGGGCGCTGCATGCGTATAATCAGAGCTATCGTGCCTTTTGACCAGATCACGTGGGGCGGATGTCAGGCGTGTCACCTCGCATACAGGATCACTTCTTGTGAGTTATATAACTGATCTTTGTTTTGTTATTTATTGAAAAATCTTGCTAATGTTCATAGAACACTGCTAGCTCGACATTGAATCTTAAAATTCTGATCATGATTCATTGTTGTATCAGGAATCTAGGCTCTCTGTAAGCGTTGCCGACGCTGCTGCCGCGCCATCGACAGCTCGGCCACTTCAGCACCTCCCCACGTGCATGTGGATGGGCTGCGGCTCATGCGTGGGCAGCAGGCCCAGAGAGCCCATGCAGCAGTGGCTGCGCCTCACGAACACAACCATGTGTGGGCACACAAAACCCATCGGTAATTCTCAGTTCCTGCACATTCCGTGCGCGCTGTCTAGGATAAGGCTGCCTTCCGTCATCCCTTCATAAACTGGATGAATTGGTCACGATGCACACCGCAACCAAGCGATGGTTTACATCCCGAATAAGTAATTCCATGCCGAGGTGCCATTGATTTGGATGTGGAGAAACAAAGGCAATGGTACAAGGCACGTTATCACCGGGCCGCACGCTGCTGACCAAACCGCCCGCCGATGCGGCCTTTACCGGGATCGATTATATCGAGGACTTTGATCTTGTGAAGCAAGCACTCGATGCATTTGCATCAATGTGCACAGCTCAAGATTGGTCAATGTCGTAGAGTTCCGCCTTGTTCTCGGGATCAACCAGGTTGATCAGGAAAAGATCCTCGCTTTTACCAAACGTACAATCTTGAACACCAGCAAAAGTACTCTCTCCATCCGCGCTATTGAGCGTAACGCAGTACTGGAGCGTACCCTCCGGCAAGCGATCAAATAGCTCAAACTCACTGAGAGTTGCAGGCTGCGAGGCGGCCACGAATTCCATGCAGCGGCTCCAAGCCGCCGCGTCCAAACGCACGGCCGGCAGGTGCACGCACACTGCCCTCAGCGCCGGGCCCAGCCACCGCGGCGTCGCGCCGGGCACCGGCGCCTCCGCCATGGGGGCGCTATGCCCTCCAACCCGCTCCAGGACATGGCCTCGTCAAAAGCTGCTTTCATCGTCGCGCGCCGCCGACGCTCGAACAAAGCTGAACTCCTGCTGGCGCAGCACGCCTCGCTGGCGCTCCGCGGCGTGATGCACCCGTTTAGCTCGAACCTCCTGTTCGTCTGCCCAGGGCGCGGAGCGCGGCAGCGTCGCGCACGGCGCACGGGGCAGCAGCCAGCGTCCACGTCGCCGAAGCGCAGGGGGCATCGACGCCGGTGCCCATGCAGATCGAGATCGCCGTAGCATATTCCTGTTCGAAGCGTTTGAGGCAGGACAGAGCTGCGGCCGCGGGTGAGCTTCAGCGAGTCACGCATTTGAGTGATTGCATGGACTCGCAGTCGCTGGGGCTTTGCTCGCGCAAGTCCATGCCGCTGACCTCCAAGTCGCGCAGTCCCGCATGGGCGGCTGCCAAGCCCAGCAGAGGAACGTCGCGCGCGAGAGACGAGAGCGCCAGCTTGCTGAGGCGCGGCGCGAGGCGGGAGAGCAGCTGGCCGTCGCCGTCGCCGGGGGCATATCCGAAGGAACTTATGCGGAGCTCCGTGAGCTGTGTGAAGCAAGGCAGGTCGCCGCAGATGACAAACCTCCCCGCCTGGGTTGCGTCCAGGCTTATCAGCCCGGGCAGCGCTGCCGCGGCTCCGAGAGCGGCGGTTCGCCGACGCACACGCTTGCATGTGATGCTGCGCAGGTTTTTGGGGAGGTTGTGCGCGAGCCATAAATATTAGGGTGCAATGTTCGTTCCCTTGAAATCAACGAGGAGATTGATCATGAGCTTGAAGGATATCCCACCCCATTCGCGACCCTTAGCACGGGCACCCGTTCACGTCATTGGCTGCCATCCTCCACAACTCGAGCCTCGTGACTGCCGCCATCATGCAGCCAGCAAAAGTGCACGCCCGGCTTCCGACCTTCGTCGTCTTCGGGCGCGCACGCGTAGCGTGCCCTTGCAGCCAGCCAGAACGCTATCTGGTCGAACGGCATGCTCCGGGTAGTGCGGCACCAGGTCGGCGGGCGCCTCAATTTCCGACAAATGCAGATCGAGGCGCGTCAGCGCGGTCATGCCGCGCACCGCCTCGGCCAGGCACCCGCCGAGCGCCGGGGGCGGGCCGCCGGTGGTGGCCGCGACTGCGACCGCAAGCGAGCGCAGCGCCGAGATCGAGGCCGCGGGGTGCCACGCTGGGGGCCAGCGGCGATGGGATTCCCGAACCCGGAATGGGTCGAGGTGGTGCAGGGTGCTGGCCAGCGGCAGCAGTGGCATGACCAGCCGCCCGTCGATTCCGCGGCATAATCGCCCACGACGCGATGGAGGCCCGGGCCATCAGATGCGCGCCAGGCCGCACCTGGGTAAAAGCTATCGATCCCCAAATCCTGGCCGTTTTCCCGGCCAGGCGCGGGTGGGCATCGAGTGGAAGTCTGACATGATGGCGGCAATCTCGTCACGGCTGGGGTGATTTCGCGGTCAGCCGGTCACGCGCTCCCGAGGTCATAATCGATCTGCGCCGATCCTCCGTAATTTTCGATCTCGTTCGACGAAGGAAATCGCGTCTGCGATCGAAAAGCAGGGCATGCTCACAAATCGGGATGAGTCGAGGACATGAGCGGCGCTGCACAAAGTCGGATATCACGCCCTGGCTACGCGCGAACCTTGCGCTCTACCATTATGATTACAATCCGGAAGCGGCAGTTGAGACAAGGGCAGACCCCTGGCTTTTTGATAATGGCTGCAGGTGGCGTTGCTGTGATGGCGGGGAGCTGGCGGTCGATCGCGGCGCAGAGGATAGGGTACGCCAGGCGCGCGCTCGCACTCGTGGCTGCGCAGCCGAGCCTCGACATGACGGCCTCCAGCGCCGCTTGCGGCAGTTCCAGGATCCATCCCGACGAGTGGCGTCGAGCATCCATCATGTAAGGCGAGCTGTATGGATCTTTGTTCTTTGACCAGATCGCGCTTTTCAGAACGACAAATACGAGGCAGATACGTGTGAAACACCTTCTGATACAGCTTTCAACATGAATTGATACCGCGGTGCTGTCATGTAGTACCGGTACTTTCAGCACCGGTACCGATACAGTACGACCTGGGGTCTGGAGGTCCCAAGCTCAGGTATCAAAATTTCTAAAAACGAAGGGTGGGTCCGGCTTAAAATAATTATCGGTACAAGACCTCATGGAAGTCCTGAAAACACCGCATCGTAGCGGATGGTCAAGAAACCAAGTGGTGTGTCTATCTTCAACAGCCGCTGCCTTTCCGCCCTCAATGACCGCCCACTGAGGCGGATCGGCTCTAGGTTGGATGCTCAGGTGGTGCATGGCGGCGCACTTCCGCTTCCGCGCATGTGAGGCATTGGGGGGTGCTGGAGTTACATCATGCTGGCCCAATGTGGGTCGGGTTTTAACCACTGTGCATGACGTGCATCAGCAAAGAATCCATTGTTTCGATTTCTCACCACAAACAAGTAGAGCTGGCCGGTACAGCAGAGCTAAACTCCAGGCTCAGCAATAAAATGAGCAACCAGTTACTGGCTACTTACAGCCGCATTTGACCACGTGGAGGCCTACACGAGCTTGCCTGATCTGACGCCACCAGCGTGGGGGTGGTGCGGCAGTCGTCCATTTTGCTACAATGTGTGCACTGTGCTTCAAATGCCACGGGCGCCGAGCATACGCATCTTTCGACGTTATGCGCCTGTCTGGGTTTCCAGCTCTAACGCCCACCCTGATGCTACCTGCAAGCGCACGTAACCCAGCAGCTGCTAGCAGGGACTGCGGTTGGCATGGCAGTAGCCCCCGCGGTCGGCATCGGCCACGGCGGTGTCAAGCAGATGCCAAGCTTGGTTGATGAGAGCTTGGCCTCGACGCCAAATCGACCGTGCTGTTGTTCCTGTCACTGATCGTCGCGTCGCAAACGCTGGCGAACGGGCGCACCACCGTGCTGCAGGGGGTTATCCACCTGATGCTGTTCGCGATCTATCTGTTCAGCCTTTGTGCCGTAGTTGAAATCGTCGCCAGAGGGGACATCGATGGATTTTGTGAAAGCAGAGATGCCAACTATAACTGCTTAGCGAATATGGAACTGGTCTGACTGCCAGATCATTATTTTCGATTTTGCAACGGCTTATCGACTTTTTCTGAAAATAACATTAATTTTGCTCCCGTAGCACCAACATATCTTGTTTTCGGGCGATTTGCTTCAATGCCTTGTTTGATCAGTTGAGCAATAACGATAGGGTCGGCAGCATTTTTCTCTACTGCCATGCATACAGACGATCCGCCGTTCAATAGGTATAGCATGATGCAACAACGTAGCCAGCAGTGCAGAGGGGAGGGCGGCACCATGCGACGCCGGCGTGAGGCGCGCCAGTATCGCGGCGCCATGCCGGCGCAGCCGCAGCCTGCGCAGCGGCACACCCAGCGGGACCAGCAGCAGTTGCGGCGGCAGCGCGCCACCCCCCTGCCCGGCGCGCCGCGGCGCCGCGCGTCGGTGGCGGTCAGCGCGATCCACATCGGCCGCAGCCAGCACCTGGTGAACCTGGCGGCGCAGGCGGACGCGCGAGACTCTGCTGCAGCACCGACCGCGGCAGCGATCGTGACGGTGACGGGTATCCAGTTTGCCATTGACGAAAATGCGAGCAGCGGTCACAGCACCCAGCATGATCGCGCGGCCGCTGTCGTCGGGTCGGCCCTGCGTGCTAAAGTCCCTGCATGTAGGTTGCACCGTTGATCGGGTCCGGCATGGCAAAGCGCCAGCCTTGCCGCATGTTAGCTCGCCGTTCGAATTCGTTCGAGAATTCGTCCACCGGGGTGTCGGCCTCGGAGCCGGGCACGGAATAGGTCGCATTGCAGACAAGCGTATCGATCCGGCCCCATCGGTTCGCCACGGCCTCGACAAGCGCCTCGAGGCCTGCCAGAGGTGCGTCTCCTGCAGCAGCGGCATCGTCGCAGCCTGTTGAGGAGGGTTTAGCGATTCGGCTGTGACGCGGTGCTGAACCCGCCGCTTATCTGGCGTTCAGCCTTGGTTTTGCTGGCGTCATCCTAATCCTCCCGCGCCGCGAGCGATGGGGAGGGGACCGTCCGCGAAGCGGATGGGGCGAGGGGCTTTGCGTCGACTGGGCGACGGCCCCTACCGTCGGCCGTCGGGCGGCCGCTTCCCTAAAGCCGCTTCGGCCGTCCGCCGACATCCCGATCCCAACCCCCAACAAAAAGGGCGGCCCGTTGCTGCGCGCGTCCGCCCTTCCTCTGTCGCACTTAACACATCGCCTCAGGCGAGCCGAGCGGTGTCAGGGCGGTGTTTGCCAAACACAACTTGAATAATACTTTGGATCGGGATTACCATATCCAACTTGTGGATCAAGGCCATATTTATTCTTGCGCCAGATAATGCCAATATTGTTTGCGTATGCAAATACATTAAGCCGGAGTTCTGAATTTCTCAGGTGTTTCGATAGGTCATATCCCAATCTTAGATCTTGGATAGATATGATCCCGGCGTGGGAACCAATCAATGTCCCTCTCCCTCCGACACCGTCGAAACCTGGTTCGACCAGCCGCTGGTCTTCACCATTGCCGAGCGGCACCCAGGTGCGCGCTGGCCGCATCGTGCACCTCGAATGATCGAATCGGACTCGGAGCCCTGCGGCCACTGCGACCTGTAACCGCTGCGGCCGCGAAGCGGCCGGAACCCGCTGCTGGACGCCTCGGGCGCTCCCCAGCTGCTGGCCAGGCCCATTCGAGCGACTTTTCCGTGCATGGGGCAGGAGCAGCTGCGTCCGCGGGCGCTCGCAGGAAGCGCATGCCGCGCAGCGTTCAACATCCTGCTGCAATTACGACCGCGCCATCACCACAGCCAGAGCGACCACCCCGACCTAACCATCACTACCGCTGACCCGCCGACGCCGAATCCATCGGCACCGCCGCGCTCGCGCCCGCGACCGCGCCCCGGTCGAACAGGGCGCGCGAGGCCCGCCGTCATGTAAGTCGAGGCGGCGCCGGTGCAGCGCCTCACCCTGCGCGACGTCCGGCGCAGACCGGCCCTGCCCCCGTCGTGCGTTTACTTTGTCCTGGCTGCCCAGCCCGAGCGCCCGCCACTTCAGACAGCGCCTGGCGCGCCAGTCCTCGCGCCCGCGTGTCTGCGTGTGGCGCCTCGCGCCCTGCCGGTTGGCGGCGGCTCGGCGGCGCCTCCTGAGCTGCTTGCAGCGGCCTGGGCGCTGCGCCTGCTGGGTGCATCAAATCACCCAATGCCCCCTTTGGTCCCCCCTGCAACGTGCCTTGCTCGCTTCGGTCCCGACGGCAAGACTCCTTATTGCTGCAACATGGCGGGTTTCAACTCATTCAGGTCCGAAGGCTATCGCTGATGCCTGCACGGCATCGCCGACGCCTTTCGGGCGGGTCGTGTTCGAGCCGCGCCGGCATCCCGCTGGTGGCGGTCGGTGCTGGAGCCAGACACGGCGAGCACGGGCGCGAGGCTGCCGCGGCCGGACAGCGAGATCGACGCGCCGGCGCTTGCTGCGGCGCGAATGCTCCCTTTCTCGTCCGAACATTCGTACACGACTGCACTGCCCGGTGGTTGCGCCCCCGCCATGCGGCGCCCCCGCGCCACACGGGGCGAGACGATTGGGCGGGCCCATGTGACAACAGGATCGCTGATCGACTCGATGGCCGATGCAGCCAAATTGAATGCCTGCCGGTTGCGGGGCCGATATGCTGCCCGACAGGCATCGCTGCCGATCGTGCGGGGTTGGCCCGCTGCGGCGCTCGCGCAACCAGGCGCGCGCATCGAGCGCGCGTGCGATGCGACATTCTGCACACTCTGTTCAGGCGAGCTCTGCCGGCGGTGACGACGATTTCCGCGTGCGTGGCATGCCACGCCCTCGACAGCACGCAGCGCGCGACAGCTCTCGGTGCGCCCGAAGCGCACACGCGCATTCCAGCAACCTGCAGCGACCGAGGCCGCAGCCCCGGAACAAAACGCGCCAGAACCCCTGGCCGCCCAAGCGCAAGCGCCCCTCGGGTAGCGGCGGTGGCGGCTTCGACCGGATCGGCGACGGCCTGCGCGACCTCTTCGGTGCGCTTGCACCATCGACATTCTCGCGCAGGATTGTCGGGGTTCAGCATCTGGTGCCAGCTATCCACATCGAACGAGACAGCGTCGAACGGCTGATAAAGAATGTGCAGCAACGCGCACAGGCGTCCCGGGCGGTGCCGGCTTGGTTTTGCACGGCATCCGTCCCGCCCGTCA
>NNCB01001308.1:0-11304 GCA_002317545.1 Scenedesmus quadricauda | reverse complement strand
CGCGCGTGGTGCCTGGCAGCGGCGCGAAGGCGGCCCCAGTCGAGGCCCCGCCAGCTGCGGATTCGGTTCGCGCCTGCTCGAAAAGGGGCCTCCTGCAGAACAGGGGCTGCGGGACACAGGTCGCGGTCGATGGCGTGGACGAAGCCGTGCACTGCCACATCGAAACTTCACTCATCCGGGAACAGGACTGAGGACCGCCATGGCAAGACGCGTACTGATCGTCGAGGACGAATCGCTCCTGGTGATGGTGCTTGAAGACCTGCTACCGGAGCTCGGCTACGACGTCGTCGCCACGGCAAACTCCGTCGCAACCTCGCTGGATGCGCTGGACGCACACGCGGTCGATCTCGCCATCCTCGACATCAACCTCGCCGGCGAAGCGTCCTTCCCCATCGCCGGATGGCCGCGGAAGCGCGGCGACTGCGGGGTCTTTTCCATCGGGTACATCAAGGTGTACTTGGGCCGGAACGAGGCTCAGCTGAACCACAGTCCGGCGCAGCAGCTGCAGCGGCCGCAGGTGCGCTACCATGAACGCCTTGCCACTGCGCTGCCATGGCGCTGGTATGAAGGGGAAGTCGCACATTGCGAACACCATCTGCTCCTTGCAGGTGAAGTTGTCGACGATCGGTTGTCAATGCACGAGTCGTGCAGCTGCAGACAACGGCGGGTGGGGCGACAGGCGGGGGGGGGTCCGAGTTGTTGCAGGGGCTCAAGCGGCAAGACATTCAGAGAGGGTTGTGCACATAACCGCTTGCGCAAACTCTTGCCGCAGCAGCTGCTGCGGCTGGTGCTGCGCTACTTCTGTCGGATTCGGGGAACAGTTCATGACCGTTCGACATCTCGCTGCAGCACATTGCGCCGCCGCCTCCGGGCTTGTCGGTCAGCCTTCGGCTTGCGGTGCTTGATGTGAGCAGCGGTGATGGCCATGGGTCAGTCAACCTGGATGGCGACGCACGGTCTAAGTAGCGCCGTCGATGAAGGGGGCGACCTCACGAGCAGGTCGTGAGACGGGCGTGTTGTAGACAATAAGGTTTCCGTAGCGGTCGTAGATCTGCCCCCGAAGGGTACTTCTACAATGCGTTTGATGGAGTTGCTGGAGGATTCGATCGAGTAACTATCGTCGAGTACTTGCAGGTAAAACAGGCGCATAAGGTAGGCCGCGCCCACCAAAATAAAGAATCCTAGGGACAGGACGTGTGTGGTGGCTGTTGCGTCGCATCGTCGATGGCGGTGGCCGGCAAGACGGTGCATGCAACGCGAGTCGCTCCATGCGGATGACAGCGGTGTCATGGATGGTCCCACCCTGCTGGTGAACATCACCGCGATACATGCTACTGCAGAATGTCGACGAGCTCCAGCCGCGTCAGCAGTGCGCCCGCGGGCAGCTTTACGCCGCCGCCCATCTGGGTCACCAGCTGTCGAACGCGGCGTCCGTGGGGGCTAGGGTCGAGGGCAGCGCAGGACCGAGCGGGCGCCAAGGCGGATCTCGCTGCCAATCGCCTGGCATTTCGCCCGCGTCATCGGCTCGCGCTTTCCGACGATCCATTTTATCGGTGGTGGGACACGGTGGCCTCGGTGCTGGTGCCGCGGTCGGATCGGATGTGGATCCCGAGCCTCGAAACCCTGCCCTACACCCAGACCAATCCGTCGGTGCGGATTGCCATGCGCATCGCTGTCGAGAGAGCTCACGGCGTAGGGCCCCGCGGCAGGGATGCCGACGGGCGCGGGCTTTGCGGCGTCCGCGGGGGACGGCGACGGCGACGGCGGCGGCGGCGCCTTGTAGCGGACCACCAGGGGATCGCGAGGTTGACGGGCGCCGAGTCGTCGCGACCTTGGGGGCGGTGACGACCGGGCTCGCTGCCGGCGGCTGCGAACGAGCGCGACAAGGCGGGCGCGGTCGCAATGCTGCAAAAAAATATCAAAGTTGTCCCGCAACAGGATAATATCTTTGAAATAACCTCCAGCATCGCGATCGGCAGCCTGTCGGACGCCGAGGCACATCCAAGGCCTCGTGTGTGGCTTGAGGCCACCTGCTGGCCGTGGCATTGCAGGGCCAGCAGGCGATCCTTAGCGTCACAACACCAACGGGAAAGCCCACCGCAGCCCGCAAAAAGGTCAACTACTGTTTTATTGAACTCAGTGTCAATCCAAGGCTTCAATTTACTATTTATTTCTTCCCAATATTCCATTCTACAGCTGATCTGCGCGTGTCCGACCGCCGCCGCCACCACCTTGATTGCTGCCAGCAGCGTGTTGACTGCCCGAGGTCCTCCAGCAGCTGCAGGATGTTGCGGCCGGGGTTGACGCGCGCGTAGGAGCCGTCGTCCTGGCGCACCAGCTGCGAGGAGACCGCAGGCAGGGGGAGCATGGCAGGGTATCGGTTGGTGGGGGCAACGGGCTCTCAGAATGCTTGGTGGCGGCATGAATTGAGTGCAGCTAAGTTTACATGAACATAGTTTGGTACATCTCTGTATATGTCATGAATGAACGCACGGTGCCTGATACAAGTATTCTCAATAGCAGCACAGCGATTCATGGCACTGTTTGCAGCTGGGGCAGTCAGCGACAGACCTGGGAGCCGGCCGCCTCGTCGGTCCAGGCCGTCTCCGCGAGGGTGTTGATTGCAGGGCGCGAAGGACCTGCACGTGATGAGCGTGTGCCAGCCGACCGTACCGGTCCTGGCCGCCGTATCGCTGATGGCCGCGCGTGGCGAAGACACCCCGCGCTCGCTGGTGATGATGGGCGGGCCCATCGATACCCGCGAATCGCCGACCTCGGTCAACAACCTCGCCACGCAAAAGCCGCTGTGGTGGTTCGAGTCCAACCTGATCCATCCGGTGCCGCAAAACTACCCCGGCGCCGGCCGCCGCGTGTACCGGCGGGCTTCAGCAAACGCCTTCACCTGGCGTTGAGCGCGAACGGGAAGCCGCAGGGGTTGATCTCGAGCGCGGCGTGAAGGTGATGAGTCGTCCCGGATCGATGGTCGCTTGGCGGCGCACTCCCGGCGGTCTGCGATGCGCAGCACGTCGGACGAGAGGTGCGTAGAGAGGATGTGGCCAGTCGGTTGGCGGTCTTGGCGCCGACGTTGCGCAGGGTGACGGAGGGCGCCTGGTTAGAGCTGGCATGGCTTGATGACTGGATTACACCTTGGCATCGCCGGCGCCCTGGCTGGCCTGAGGCGTCGATATGCTGCATGTTAACCTTATGCATGATCATATCACTGGTCACAGTAGTGAGGGGCCACAGCGCTGTGCAGTTGAGGAACGCAGCGCGTTGCCGGCCAGCACGGGTACGGGAAGCACTGCAGATCGGCCAGGTCATCGCTCGCAGCCGCATTCCAGCCGGAGAAGCGCAGCCGCCGCGCGGTGCGAAATCGGATGACGACGCGGATCCCGCGCCGGTAATGAGCCCGTGAATCCAATTTCCACCAGCTAGCGTCAATTGTCCCTGTGTGGTCAGAGGCTGGGTGGTTGGGTTTGGGACAACAAGTGACATTACTACTTCAGTGAAATAGCCCAACGTTTAGCATATACTACAATAGTATTGCGCAGTTTAGCGGAAGTCTAGGTTTGTTGGTGGTAGAGTGATCAATCTTGTCACCGGTCGGTTTAAGGTCGGAAGTATTCAACCGATTGACAGCTGCGAGAGTCCTGGGTCAGGACGCATTATGCAGACGCGGGTTCTAATCGCGCGCAAAAGGCGCCGCAGACAGTGAGGCAGTCCAGAAATGTTCTTCCCTAAAAGGGATAATACGGGAATGACTAATTCATTTTGATTCCTTGCTATATAAAGTTAAACAAACCTTTCAAGATAATCTATTCGCCTATGACAAGAAAGTATTTTAAGTGTGCTGCCGGCGGAATGCGGTAATCGTTTGGAAGATTAAAAAGGAGGTAGCAGTTATATACGATACATGTTCTTGTAAGAGACTCAGGTGCCCCTGATTCAGGTTCAACTGCCCACCAATATAACCGTTGATACGGTTGCATCTCTTGCTTCACATCAGTAGGGTCCATAACACGTAGAATTTGATGCTAAATTTGCTGCGATGCAGTGAGCTTGAACACCAGCATCTGTTGCCCAGGGGTCTGTTACCCAATACCCTAGTCACTGAGATCCTCATTCCAAGCTCAGCTTATCACAACTTTATTCATCATACCAAAACGACAAGTACCTGATTTCAGCATGAAAACGTGATAAAATCCTGGCACTTCATTCATCACCATCAAAATGATCATCAAGCTTGTACCGAGAAAATAACTCGGTAAAACCATAGGAATTTGAGCCTTTATACTCCTTTGCGCATGAGCTAAGTGCTTTCCCGATAGAATGGCTGTTATGCAGCGGTCCGGGGAAGAACGCCAATGGGTACACAGGACTTTACATGTGTAGAGCGATGACAATCCCGGGCTGCTGCTGGCGGGCACCTGCTGACGCGCATATCAAAGGTGCCTGACCCACCAGCTGCAATATTAGACAGTTTGAACGAGTATGAGACGAGTTCAATAAATACGGATCTTGGTGGAAGCGACTCGGCCTGGCAGGAAAAATACGCTCCAAACAAGAAAGACACTGATTGTTTGATGCAAGGAATACCCGCGCGCCAGCGGCCCCCCTTTGGCGCGTCCTTGCCAACTATGGAGCCGAGAACCATGAAAGTCCGTCAGGCCATCCAGGACGTGACCGACCGTATTGCCGCGCGTAGCCGCGATACCCGCAGCGACTATCTCAACCGCCTCGATGCGGCCAGGGATCAGGGCGTTCATCGCGCGGCCCTCTCCTGCGGCAACTGCGCGCCGCGCTTCAGGCTCCATGCGTCCCCCAGCTGCCTGACCGCCGCCTCTGCTCGGCACGATCGGCGACCTTGCTTTGGCTTCAAGAGCCGCCTGCTGTGGCCGCTCATTTGCATGCTGTATGGGTCCCAATTGCCCTTGGTGTGCATGCCCATGCTTGCCTTGCTGCTGCGCCTTCTCACAACGCTGCTCTTGATGCTGCTGCTCCTGCTGCTGCTGCTGCTTCTGCTCCTGCTGCTCCCGCTGCTCCTGCTGCTGCTGCTCCTGCTGCTGCTCCTGCTGCTGCTCCTGCTGCTGCTCCTGCTGCTGCGGCTGCTTCTGCTGCTGCTCCTGCCGTTGCAGCGCTGCCAAGTGAGCCAGCAGGCGCGGTGTCGTGCGGCAGATCGTATCAGAGCGCAGCATGGTCCAGAACGCCGCCTGGTTCACGTCTTCTGCATGGCCCGCTGGTTGGCTGGGCGGTGAGGAAATGAAGGGCCTCGCCGCAATGTTCATCATGATGAACGCCGCGCGTCTCGGCGTCGGGCTTCAGGGCCTGGCAGTGGCGAGTGCCACAGCGGACTTCTATGCCAAACAATTGAGCCTCCAGGCACTGCGGTCGTGCACGCCCTCACATCAGCCAGCCATTCACCAACAAGCTTGCGTGGCTGCCCAAGATTGTGAACACCCCACAACTGCCACCGCAAGACACACTTCACACGCACACATACACAACACGAACAACTTCCACGCTACAGCCGCTCTGCTCCGCGTACGACGGTCACGCGCTTCGCATCCACCCAGCTATGTATGCGGCATCCAGCAGACTCGTGCCGCCCGGCTCAAAACCGCTGACCGCGCCACCCGGTGCAGCTCCGACAAAGGCGTTGCTCTCAACCTCAGGTGCCTCGGGTGCCGTCGTCGCCCATATGCCCGGCATGGATGGCTCTCGTTGATCGAGTAGCCGCCAGGCCGGCAGGACGGGCGTGGATGACCTCGTCAACATTAGCGTAACGTCAAATTCAAAGTTGATGTCAATGTTGAAGTCATTGTTGCAGTCAAAGTGGATGGGTTGACGGGCAGAGTTGTGCAATCAGCTCCACGAGGGGGCGCAAGGATGGCAGGACCGACTGGTGCTCGGCGGCAGACGGTCAGGTGGCAGTGTTGCTTGAGGGAAGCGCCGCGCAGCCGTCTGGACTCCAGACAACTCCGCGGCGAGCCGGGCTCGCCGCGGGCTGCACGCGCCTCAACCCGGATTTCTTGCAAGCTGCTTGGGGTTTCCGCCACACCGCATGGCGACTGGTTATGCGCCTGCCCCCAAATCTAGCCAGGTGGTTAGCCAGTTCATCCCCGCCCGCCTGCTGCTCTTCCTGTGTCCTCTCCATCAACCAGCGACAAGCACTGCCATGGTGTTGTCACTCAGTCAGAGTCTACCTATGACATGCACTGAAAAACCCATTCGAAAAGACTGCTTCGCCACAAACACTCAATGTTGCCTGAAATCAATTTTTCATCACACCACTCAGCATTGCCCCACCTCAAGTAGTCCAGCACGTTGTGGGCCGTGTCAATGAAAAAGCACGTGGCCACGCACAAACTCCGCCGCCGACATTTCCTGGCGACCGAGGGGACTTACCTGGGGCGATCGGAACATCGCTGGGCGAGTGGATGGGGGCGAGATGGCTGGCCAAAGTGGCGGATCTGGGGGTTTCGGATCGAAGGTACCTGCTCGGATGTCTACGCCGAGCAGCTCAAGGTGGCCCTGCCGGTGTTGTGCGCGTGAACGAGACTCGACGCTCGGGCGGGGGGCTGGATGTACGGCACGGCAAGCAGGGGGGCGGCGGGTGGTGATGGTCATGGGCATGGCTCACCACAATGTCACCCGGACTATGGAGAGCAGGCCCTGGAAATCGCCGAACGGCTGATCTTATCTGGTGCATTAGATGTTATCGTGATCGACTCCGTAGCGGCATTGGTACCTAAAGGTGAGCTGGACGGGGAAATGGGAGAAAGCAAAATGGGTTTACAGGCGCGTTTGATGAGCCAGGCCATGCGTAAGCTGAGATGAGTGGAGGGGATGTCGGCAGCCGCAAAGCAGGCACGGGCGCGTGTGGAATCGAGTCGGCGTACTCGCGCGTGCGAACTCAGCTGCGGCTGATGGCGCAGGGCGCTGTTCACACGCTGCACGAATCTCAAGCGCGACGAGGATTTAATTCACACCCGACCAATAAGCCAGGAACTCAAACCAGGCCAAGTTAACACATACACGCTTGCAGGACAAGCATGCCCGTACGCGTACGCGCAGGCGCACGGTGTGCAGGTGCCCACTTCTAAGCACGCAACACTGCCCGACTGCATGAGCATCTCGTCTGGTCCACGTGCCGACGTGGTTCAGGTTGCAGTGCAGCAGGGGTCATCGTCCACTGGTCACTGGACACCGCGGGTCGATCAAGATCGCCAAGGATTCCACCTTCGCCATGCTGCTGGAGGCCCAGCGCCGCGGCCATCGCCTGCATTACGTGATGCCGGGGGGGATTGGGCATGCGCGATGGCGAAGCGATCGCGTTGCTCGCGTGAGGTGGCGGGGCGGGGGCCACAAGGGCAGGAAGGGCGGCAGTGGTGTGGCAGGGCACCCACCAGGACCATGTGGACCATGCACGCGACGTCCCTTGCCGACTTCGACTTTTGATGCGGCTGGGCGGGCTGACCACGTCATGCAGCCGCCTGTGGTCGAGGCGAGGCCAAGGCCACGACGCCCAATACGCACGGCCCTGCGCGCCATCCGCGGCCCCGGACCTGTCTGGGAACCGGCGCGCCAGCTCGCCGCATACCGGCCGTACGATCTGCGCGCGCTCGGCCGCGCCCTCCGCGCTCCAGTCGCGCGCCGGTTCTGCGCACGAGCGCATCCTGTACATCGTCGCCGGCGAAGTGGTGGCCGCGGCAGCGGCAGTTGGGAGCGTTGCGTGCGCAGCGCATCGCCGGCTGGGCATGGCGACCGCGGTCACAAGGTTTGAAATTCGCGCGCAGGTTAGCAAATGGGAAGGTCATTGCATGCCGGCTGGTGCCGCGGCCGCCGGGGTGCGTACCGTATCTGCGCGGCGCGCCGCATGTCGCTGAAACCGCACGCATCGATTGCAACCGCCCGACGCACGCGCCGGCCTGCTCTTCGCAGCCATCCCGCGACCAGTCCCGATGCCGACCGCGGCGACGCCGCGCCCCTCCTGCGCGTGCGCTCCGCCCGGCCCCGGCCGGGCACCTTCCGGCGTCTCCAGGCGAGAGCCAGCGGCCTCCTTGGCCATGCGGTCGGCCTCGGCCGCCGCCCCTGTCAGGTGTGGCGGCGCATGGTCCACCTCATTGTCCTACATTGAAGGCCGCGAGGATCGCATCAATCAGCTGCCGATTGGTCGTCGCCGCGCGCCGCGCAGCTCGAGACCATCTCGGCGTGCGGCGCCGGCGAGCAGCGCGCGGTTGCGGGGCGGGAGGCGGGAGAACGTTGGACTTCCATCTGCAGATCTCGGCCTCGGCGTCGGCGGCGTATGAGCGGAAGGCGAAGATGATTCTGCGGCGACGCGAAGGGAGCGATGTTTGTTCGCGGCGAATTTGAGCAGTTCGCGGACGATGGTGGCCTCGGCCATGGGGACGGCGTCGTGGGCCGTATGTGCCGCAGCTCGCCGAGCTGTCGGTGAAACGTGGGCGAGGGGGTGGTCGCCCATCTGCCAATGGCCTCGCGCTCTTTCGCTTCTCCTCAGCGCTGAACTTCTGTCTGGACGGCGCTGCGCCGACATGCTGATTCTTGCCTGCCCGATTTTCACCGCCAGCGGTTCGGGACGCAGGCGCGCGCCGTGGCACGTCTCGCACGGTTGCGGGGTCTGATATTTGCTCAGCTCCTCGCGCATCCACGCGCTTTCGGTCTGGAGCAGGCGGCGGTTGAGGTTGCCGATCACCCCCTCGAACGGTTTGTGCGTCTTGATAGCTACACGTGCAATACGTTTGCCCAATAATTCATTCGACGCTGAAAAGGGCGCGCTCACGGCGTTGGACTCCCGCTGATCACAGCTGGATGGCCGCGGACAAGGGTCTTGATGGCGCGGGGGCTGCTCTAAGATTCGCGGCGCAGCCTGGCGACGATCGAGAATTTGCCGGTCCCGACCTCGCGCGGCACCACCGTCCCGTTGAAATCGGTGGCCGAAATCTCGTTCGGTGCCGGTCCGACCGAATTGCGCCGGTACAACCAGACCCGCCGTATCGTCATCGGTGCCGATCTGGCGCGCCGGCGGTCATCGGCACGCGCAGAAAAAATCAACGAACTGCCGGCGGTCAAAACCATGCCGCAGGGTATCCGCAAGGAGCACCTGCATGCCGACGCCCCAGCCGCGCCGCACGCCTGCGCCTGCTCGCCGCTGCAGGCCGATCTCAGCTACAGCTATTGGACTGCCAGCGCCGCCAAAGCGGGCACCAGCACGGTGGATCCCGTGGCGAGCCACGAATGTCGCGGCTTGGCCGGCTGGCACCCCCGCGCTGTCTGCCAAACAAGGACTCAGAGGCGTCGGCGAACCGCACGCAGGTGGCGGATCCAGCGCTTCCAGCGCCAGCGGCACGCCCGGGCAGGCTCTCCGACGTCATGCAGTGCCTGCGCGGTCGCGGATTGCAGCAAGGCCACGCTCACTTCGCCGATGCGCCTGCGGGCAAGCAGGGGATCGGCCTCCGTGGCGCGTACCCACGCCAGGGACTCACCCGCTTTTCCGGCTTGCCGCAAGGCATCGGCGATGTTGATGCGGATGAAGGCGGCAAGCCCGGCATCGTCGCGGCGCGTCTCTCCGCTGCACGCTGGTCCGAGGCCGCAGCCCCGAGGGCGCCGGCTGCTGCGGGCGGCGCCGTTGCTCGCAGACGAGGGGCGAGGGCGGCTGCGGCTTGCAGGGGCCGCCTACAACTCGTTGGGCGGCAAGGCAGCGCGGCGCGGCCGGGTCTCAGGCGCAGCGCTATTAGCCTGATGATCAGGGGATTGGCGGTGGGGCCGCGTCAGCCTTGGCCTCCACACGGCAGTAGGGATCGACACGCTGACAGCCCCGGACTCAGTTCAACCCAGCTGCTCACCACCGCCGTGGCCACCCTCTGCACAATCTGCCCCCTTCCCCGATCAGGCGCGGACGCTTGAGGAACGGGACGCGACAGAGTGCGCCGGAGGCGCGCTCAAAGCCGCGCTCGTCGCAGCGGCGGGCCGGAAGGCGCGCATCGCGCCAGTGACTGCGGGTGCGGCCTCGCAAACATTTCGTTCCCAAGCGCTACGGCGGGCTCGAGTTCGACATCGACAGCTTCATCGACGCGATGCTGCCGCGATGCCGAAGGCTGTGGTTACGCCGGTTGGTGGCGCGAGCCCGATAATCTGGACGACATAGAGCCGTCCGAGGTAAGGTTGCGGACAAGAAGGCGGCCGGGAAGCGGACGAGGCCGCGGCGATAAAGAGGCGCGGAAGATTGCGGTGCCTTACCTGCGGCCATTGCGCGCAATTCACCAAGGATTCGCACGAGGAGCTGAAGCGCGATTTCGTCGATACCGGCCGCGTGTCGTACAAGCTGACCCCCTTCATGCTGCACCCGATCGCATGCGATCGCCGGCGCATGATCACCAAATGCACGGGGACCGAGCGTTTCTTCCCGCTCGCCGATGCGACCTTCATTGAGCATGAGACCTTCATCGGTTGTGATTAAGCCACAAAATCTATGGAAATGACCATGAGGCTTGGACCGTATGATGTGCTAGGAACGGTGAAAGTGCTGAAATGATGGTCCTCTGCACCATGACTGCTTTGCAGTGAACCCAGTTGTGGTGGTGAGCGGCCTGGTGGGATCAACCGGAGCAATAATGCGCTGGAAGGTACTGCTACCGGCGGCCCCAGAATGCATGATTCCGCGATCGTGATCAGTACCGCCAACGCGGAACAATGCAGATCGCAGTATGCTGATCCAGAGGACGGGCGGTACTACTGCCGGTAGTAAGCAATGTGCTGGCCGTAAGTATCGTACCTAATATTAACCAGAGCTGTAAATCTGTCACGCCGCATCCAAGAGACTCTATAGTATCTTCGCCTACGCGTGTTCTCATGTCCTTGATGCTGTAGCGCAACGTCTGTTGAGCCATAGACGGTTCCAGGGTTCAGTAGGAGGCTCATTCGACACCTACCTTGACGTGACGTTGGAGCTCTTGCCCGGATGCGTTGCCTGGCGCGCCACACGCAGCATCTCTGCAGACGTGCCGGCATAGCTGAGGAGCCCGGCATGCGCCGGGAATAGGACTTGGTGGGCATTGAGCTCTCCCTGCCGGCCCCCTTGAGGCGAACCGGCGCGTTCAGATCATCCCAGCCCTGCGCTTGCCCGCCGTTGAGGCCGGTGGCGCCGCGCCCTTTTTCGAGCCGGCGTTGGCGGCCTTCAAAGTTGCCCTTCTGGATGTTCGATTCGGCGTCCTCGGTAGCACGCCGGTCCCTATGATGGCCGCGCAGCGCCGCGACGGACAACCATGCCGCCCTTGTCAGTCGCCG
>NNCB01001307.1:0-11305 GCA_002317545.1 Scenedesmus quadricauda | reverse complement strand
GGAGCCCGATGCAGCCGCGGCGCATGATGGGGTTTGGGTGCCTTTCCGCACGGATGTCGGACGTTGGCTGCGTCCAATCTGGCACCCATCATGACCCACCTGCGTGCCCGCGCCCACCCTGACCCTGCCGCCGGACGCCTTTGCAATACAGGCCTGTGGGGCCTCGCGCTGCGCGGCACCATGAGCGCCACGCTGCTGCGGCCCCTGCTGCGGCAGCTGCGCGCCGAGGCGCGCCAGCTGGCGGCCAACGGGTGGTTGTGCCAGCTGGCGCTGACGGGGCTTGCGTTTTTGAGGTGTCGCGATGACGAGCTGGTGCGGCGGCTGCTGGGTGCGCTGCTGGACCAGGCGGGCGGCGGCAGTGACGCAGCAGGGCGCGGCAGCGACAGCGGCAGCAGCAGCAGCAGCAGCAGCAGCAGCAGCAGCGGTGGCAGCAGCAGCAGCAGCAGCAGCAGCAGCAGCAGCAGCAGCGAGATTGAGACGAGGTTGGTGCGGAAGAGCTGGGCTGGGCGGCGAGTGAACACGCGGCGGGTGGGCGTGCAACTGCGCAGTGGCAGCGCAGCGGCGGCATCAGCAGCCGCAGCAGCGCCAACGGAAGCTCGCCAACTGGACGCCCACGCTTGTCGCCGGTCTGCCACGACCTCGCCGCCCTCGCCGCTACGAGGCCCGCAGGTTCCTCGATTGCGGTGGCTGCTCGTGCAGTCCGCAAGCCGCAGCGCCACGGCGCAGTCCGCGGCGGCGCGCCGCCGCAGCTGGTGGCCAAGGTGCTGCGCGCCTGCGCCGTGCTGCGGTTCTACGACCCGCCGCGCCTCACACGGCTGCTGCGGCTGGCGGGCGCGACGGACGCGGCGCGTTGGGGCCCCATGGCGCTGGGACAGCTGCAGCAGGCGGTCATGTGGCTGCAGGTGCGCGGCGGATCAGCAGAGGGACGGGTGCCCGCCAGCAGGCCATTGGGTCAGATCGATCCACGTTGCTTGGACACGCGTTTCTGCAGACGTGTCCAGTTGATCGGCAATACTGTAGCAGGGACGCGCCGTTGACTCCGTTTTTATCTCGAACACACCTTGCTCCGCAGAGTTTCGTCCGGTGATTCTCGCCATGATCTTCAAATCCCATCCCCCTCCCGGTGGGTGCCCCTGCGCGACGACCTCCCAGGTGCTCTGCCCCGGCGGCGAGCAGCTTGTAGAGCAGCACTTCCGGCGTCCTTAGTCGAGGCCGCGCTCGCCACGTGGGTCGACGACGTCGTGCCATTAGTCACCACCTCGTCCACCCAGGACGCCGCGTGCGACGCGCTGCGGCGCCTCGGCCTCGCGCCGCGCGCGGAGGCGCTCGTCGGCGGCGGGCTCTTCAGGGTGGACGTCGAGCTCGATTACTGCGGCCAAAAAGTGGCTGTCGAGGTCTGCGGCCCCGCCACTTCGTGGCCGCCGCGCCCGCGCTGCGCGCTGGCGGGCCGCTCGGGCGCGCGGCGAGCGCCGAGGCCTGCCGTTCCGGGAGGCCCTCGTGACGGCCGCTGCGGGCGCCGCGGCGGCGCGCGCGGAGGGCGTAACGGCGTCGGCGGGCGTCAAGCCGGGGGTTTCGTCGGACACTACGGGGCCTTCTCCGGCGGCGCCGGCCTTCCTGAGAATGGCGGCGGCAGCGGTGGCGGCGGCGGCGAGAGCAGCGGCAGCGGGCAGCACGTGGGGGACGGCGACGCGAGGAGTCTCGGCTGCTGCAGCTGACCGCGTCGAGCATGCTGCGCGCGCACCTGCTCGAGGCGCTGGCTGGCGCGTGGCGCACCTGCCGTTCCACCTGTGGGCCTCTAGGGGTGGCGACGACAGGATGCTGCTGGCCATGCTGGACCAAGCCGTGGGCGCTCCCCTCGGAGGCCCGATTAGCGGCGGCGGCGGGAAGAGCGGCAAGAGGGACGGCGCGGCGGCGCGGGCGGCGGCGCGGCGCGTGCTGGCGTCGACGCGGCGGGTGGTCGAGGCGCGCGGCGAGGCGCGGCGGCTGCAGGAGCATCGGCAGCGCAACGCGCGGGGGGGAGGGGTTCGGCGGGGGAGGCCGGGTTGCTGTGATCCGTCATGCTATGGTCCATCGCGCCATGGTCCATGGTGCTATGGTCAACGGGTTCGGCGACTTTGGGTTCGGCGGCAGGCATCATATGCCCGGCATGGGGATCATGCTCCTGACGGTCTTGGGCAGTAGCGGACAGCGGGAGGACGGCGAGCGCCGCAGCACTGAATCATGACGTGCTTGTCGTATGCTCAACGGTATTCTGTCATGTGCATGGTCGCTTATCTGCTTTCTTTGTGTGCGTTGCGCGTAGGCTCGAACATTATTGTCCAGCTTCCCCTTATTGTCCATTTTATATTTATAATTGACGGAAGATATCAGCTCTTTATCTTTTCCTTTTTACAGTAATTGGCAACGGAATTGCTCCACACATCACTGTTGCCTGCCTTTTTTGTAGCTGAGTACAGCAGCAGCAGCGTCATGGCATAAGCGCAGCTGCAATGCATTCAATGGTACATGTGTCAACCCGCATCACGCACCACTGCTTGACACGAAGATGCTGCCTGCCTCCGTCTGACACAATAGACAGAGAGGCTGCCAGGTCAGACCTTGCGGCGCACGCAGCGGGCGTGGCCGACAACAGCATGCGGCAAGTTTCCGGACCCAATGCGTGTGCATACACCTGGTGGTAGGCAGCAACGCATCAGGCGACCAATTGGGGACCGCCACAGCAGCCGCTGCACGTGACACCACGGCAATACCATGGCCCTGATGGCGGTGCGTGCCAGGCATCACGGGCCGCTGGCGGGGTAAATCCGGCGCGGATAGGGGTACGCCGCCGCGATATCCTCGCCTGCGCAGCATTTGTGAGTAGATACCCCCCACCGCATAATCCTGTGCTTGCGGCGAGGTTCGATTCCGGGTGTTGCATCACTCTGTCCACCTGGTCGCCTGCTGATATGGGGGCCGCAACACGGCTGCACACAGCGGATACAGCTGTCGTCACAAGGTGCATGTGAGCTGTGCTAACAGAGCATTCAGATTAAACTGCCGCGTATAAGTTTTTGGGATGTTTCAAAGTAGATAAAAACACCGCAGGCGGTGGTCCTGGATCTCGGGATCTGATACACACAAGTTTGCGCCGCACGCAGTCAAGTGCGAGGTATCCAAGCACGTTTAATCAGCTGCGGCCGTAACATATGGGCACAAGATGGCGGAATGATCCTGAGCGAGGGCTAGTGCTGGCAGAATTCGTTGTTGATCAGCAACGTGCCTAGCCATCAGCCGCCCATCGCCGTCGGCCAGCCAAGAACCTGATGTGCGCATCAAGCTTGCGGTGAACTGCAGGCCTGCTTGGTGTGGCCGATGTATCGCATCGGCCATCTTCCAGGTGAAGCAGCTATGCGCGATTAGGGATCGTTATCGTGGCTGCGCAGCCGCAGTATGCGTCTCTGAGTCAGGCGATGCTTCATCCGCCGTCCGCAGAATGGATCGGATGCCACACCCATGCCGCGCCAATTGCCGGGCTCCGGACACTTCCGCCACCGTCCCTGTGCCGTTCGTTCGTCGAGGTGGCAATCCGGGCAGGGGGGCCGCTTGCTGCTTACGATGCGCCGCGCCTCTTCGGCCGCAGTCCGCTCATGCAGGACGAGACTGTGGCGTGCCTTGGGCCCATCAAGCCGCGTATCGGGCGGAAAGGTACCGCGGTCGAGCATGACGATGCGGTGGGAGACTGACGCTGACATGTTGGCCAAACCGTTTGTGCGCTGAACGAAACGCCGACCCGCACAATGGCAGATCGGCGTAGCACTGTCAAGTTTTTTGACCTCGCTGCTGCCGGCAAGGCACCCCGTCCGGAGCAGTTTAAATGGCATCAGCCCAACCATCCGCCTTTGCCCGTCCACCCAGCCGCCTGGAAGGCTACGGCGCCTTGTGCACGGCTGACCGGCTGCTGGCGTCGGGCGCTGCCGACAACAGCGTGCGGGTGTGGGCGTGGCGCGGGGACGGCGAGCAGCCGCAGTGGGTGTGCCTCGACACGCAGAGGTGCGGAGGCCACCAGGGCGCACCTGGTATTGTGAGCAAGTCAGTTGCGTGGGCTGCTCACCTGGATCGATCGCATCGCGGTCAAGCTGCGACGATCCTGCTTCATGCTGCTCTCAAGGGCACCCAAGGCCTGCGGCTAGGGCGCAAATGAGGAATGCCTCGCGCTCTTCTCGACCGCCCGCATCAGCGCGCCCCGCAGGGCCACGAGCGACCTGTGACGTCCCTGGCGGTGCAACCCCTGGAGGCGGCGGCTTCCTCCTGGCTGCCACCTCGGGCGGACCAGATCCACCTGATCTGGGCGTGCCGCCCAGTCACCGCCTGAAGCCGATCGGCTCCCACACAGCCGGCAGCGTCCGGGATCATGCGGCCGCGTTTGCGGCCCGCCCGGCAAACTGCTGCAGCGTTTCTGCGTGGCACGCAGATGGCAGCTATGCGCCGACTTTGCGGCTTTGCCGGCACCTCCGGCCGGCTGCTGCTCGCGAGCGGCGGCGCGGACAACGCCGTGCGGCTGCACGTGCGGCCGCCGGGCGGCGAGTTCCGACTTCAATGCAAGCTGACTGGGCATGAAGACGGGTGCGGTCGGTGGCGTTCACGGTCGCCAGGGAGGCGCAGTCGCCGGCGGCCCGCGCGGACGGCGAGGGCGGCGCTGGCGCCGGCGCCGGCGGTGGCTGTGGCGAAGATGGCGATGGCGGCACGGCGGAGGGGCAGGAGGTGCTGCTGCTGGCCAGCGCGACCAGACATCTCAGGGCGCGGGATCCGAAGCTTGGGCGCGCCGAGCAGTGTGGCGGAGGCACGCTCCGCATCGATGACGGCTCCTGGCTCCCGCGGCATGTGGACGGCTGCACCCTGCTACTCTTGCATTCTGGCTCGTCATTCGAATTGCTTCACGGCATGGCCTATCCGAAATCCTCTTTTCGCATATGCCACAGGTATGCCCGGATATGGCGCATCGGCCGCGGCAGCAGCACACTAGCGGCGCTGCCGCAGAGGCGGCTCCCGGCGGCGCCGACGGCGGCCTGGCGCAGCTCATCTCCCGCTACGCGCCGCGGCCCACGTCACCGCCGCGGGCGACACGCTTGGCGCAGCGTTGAGGCGCTGCTGATCGGCCCGAAGACGGGTGACGCGGCCCGCCGGCGACCGCGCCGGCGCAGAGCATGGAGAGAGGGATGTCGCAACCTGGGAGAGAGGCTTCGGCCGGAACAACCGACCTTGAGTCACTGCGCGCGCGTATTGATGCATGGCTCGTCAAGGACGAGGCGAGCGGCCGGTTTCAAATCGATCGGGCCGCGTTTACGATGCCGAGGTCTTCGCGGGGCCTTCTCGCCGGATGGGCGGCGCATCCTGGCGCATGGCTTCACAGGGGCTCTGCCCTGTGGACGGAGCAGCGCGGGGACGAGGAGGGGGATGACGGGGCAGCAGGCGGCGGCGCCGCCGCCGCGTGGCTGCCGCGGCACGCGTGCGGCGGCCTTCGGGCCCGTCGTGGACGCGTGCGGGGCGCCGACGGCCGCTGCCTGCAGACGGCGTCGGCGACCAGACGGCGCGGCTCGTCACGGACGTCGGCGGGCGGCGGTCGAGCTGGCGCGCACGCAGGTGCACGGCCACGTTCGCTGCATCGCCGGCATAGCCAGCGCGCGGCCGTGCACGCCGCGGCCGGGGCCGCGGGTGACGAGGCCAGCCCGGACGGGGGTGGAGGCGGCGGCGGCGGTGGGGAGGAGGGCTTCATGCCGGCTGGCGGAGGCGCCGGTCGAGCGTTTTCGAAACCACCCTCGCGTTCTTGGACACACTGGCCTCGCGCGCGCCGCGACACCGCGCCCCGCGTGCGCCCGGCACGCCGATTCAGCGGCAGCGGCGGCGCCCGCGCGCCCTCGGCGCCGCGGTCGGGGCGCTCGCGCTCAGCAACAAGGCCGTATTCCTAGAGGATCCGGCGCCGCATTCAGCTGCAGGCGCGCCCGACGGCGGCGGTGGCCTGCCTGGGCTTGTCGGCGTCTGCGAATACCCTGAAGGCCCCGACATGCTGCCCCGCGCCACGCCCGGCGTCGCGCACGGCCCGCCGCTCGAGGAGCACCTCGCGCAGAACACGCTGTGGCCGGAGGTGCGGAAGCTGTACGGCCACGGGAACGACGTGTACTGCGCCTCCGCGTCGCCCGACGGGCGCCTGATTGCGTCGGCCTGCAAGGCGCAGGGCGCAGCGGCCGCAGCGGTGTGGGTTTGGGAGGTCGGCAGCTGGCGGGCGCTCGCGCAGCTGCCGGTGCACGCGCTGACGGTGACGCAGCTCGCGTTCTCGCCGAGCGGGCGGCTGCTGCTGGCGGGGTCGAGGGACAGGAGCTTCTCGGTGTGGCGCGTCGTGAGGGGCGGTGGGAGCGGCGGCACTTGGGGGGCGGCGAGGGCGGCACGGTCGGCGGGCAGCGGCAGATGAGGACGATCGGTTCGAGCTCGCGGCGCGGGCCAAGGCGGCAACGCGCGCATCATCTGGATCATGTCCGGGTGCACGTTTCGGCGATTGGCTGGCGGGCATTTGCGATCTGGCAGGCATTCCGCGCGGGGGCGTGATGCTCAATCCGGGGCCGCTCTATCATAACGCACCCTTTCTCTTCACGAGTCTGGCCCTGCTGTGCGGCACCCGGGTGGTCGGGATGAGCCGTTTCGACGCCCCCTCCCCCCCGGCAAGGCGCACGCCCCACTGCACTCCCCTCACCCACGCCCCCGCATCGTGCGCCGCATCTCCCCGCAGCTGCTTCGCCACCTGCTCCCGCGACCACACTGGAAGGTGTGGGCGGTGGCGGCGACGACGTCCCCTCTGCGCAGCCCATCCGCACATTGCCGTCAGTTCCCGTGCCCGGTGCGGCCGTCGCGCCGATCCGGCGCACGTCGCTGCTGGCGACGGACGGGCGCGGCGCATGTGTTGGCGGTCGGTCTAGAGGACGGCGGCGTTGAGCTGTGGTCCACGGGCGCCGCGGCGGGCCCCGACGCGCCGCGGCGCCTGTGGTCCGCGCCGCCGGGCGGCGCGCACGCGGCGGCGGTACGGCGCGTCGCGTGGGCGCCCGCGGGCGGCGATGCTAGCGCTTGCACGCTGCTGGCGTCGTGCGGGGACGACCATGCGGTTGTCGGGCTTCGGAGGTGATGGCGTCGCACGCGGCGTTCTCCTTGTCTTCGGGCAGGATCTTCGAGACATAGTGTCGCCGATCCCTGTCGGGATAGGCATAGCCCCAATACCATTGGTAACCCGTGACCTTGATCGTCAGCGCATCCTTCTTCGGCGGCTCATACTGCGCCGCGAGCAGGCGGACACTCGATGCGTCAGGGTTGATGTCACCCAGGGGGTGGTTCGAGGTGTTCCACCTTGATCGCCGGAAATGTAGGGTAGTCCATCCACTACATAAAGAGGATCAGAGCTATTGGAGATGGAGTTAGTGCCCCGAATCCGTATCCGCACCGGCGGTGCTGCGACCCAACACCCGCTACCATGGCCGAGATGCATGTAGTCCCGCCCTGGCCTGCCCGAGCAGGAATAATGCTCGCCATGGCGCTTTGCACGCGCATGTGAGCGGAACTCGACTACCTCCGACAGCACGCCGAGCCACGCCGTTACGAAGGCGGGCAGGCGCTGATCGAGATCGGCCAGCCGCCACGGCACTGCTGGTTCCTGACTTCGGGTTTCCTTCGCTTCTTCCATGTCACCGAATCCGGGCGCGAGTCAACAAGCGATCTGCCGCCCGGGCCACAGACGGCCTGCAGGTAGCGCGAATGTCCTTGTGTGCAGGTTCAGGTGACTACGGCTCAGCACCGATATAACCAGGAGCGGTTAAGCCTACCTGGGCGTTCATATTGGCGCCATCCATATGATACCTGTCCGCCATTATCGTGGATCGCTTTGATGATAGCAGCCGTGCCTGCCGTTCCTCGAGCGTTGTTGAAGCTTGATTAGCAAGCGCCGGACACCGGCGCAGGGGCCCTACGGGGCCTAGCCGCAAAGCTTGAGAATGGGCAACCTATGCAGTATGATCGACGTGGACCTGCCACCTCGGGGCCCACGAGGCCCGCCGCGCAGCACGCAAGCGAGCTCGCGCCGCCTGCTTATGCGGCTGAACGCCTGCATCAGCTGCACGTCGGCGGCAGCGGCGAGGCGCACAGCGCGCCTCGTCGTCCTCGCGGTCGCCAGAACGGCGATGGCTGCGGCAACCGCGGCGGCGGCGCCTGCCGCGGCCGCGAGCGGCGACGCCCCACCTGCCGGGACGGTGCTGCCAGCGGCCGACGGCGGCGCCTGCGGGCCACTCGCCGGCGGAGGCGGCGGCAACGGGGACGATGGATGGCGCATTCCTGCGGGAGCCGCGCAGCCGCCGGACGGCGACGCTGACGGCGGGGCCACCGCGCTCGCCGATGCGGAGCCTCAGCCTCCGCAGCCCCGAGCAGATGGACGAAAGGTGAGCTGATCGGCATCGGTGCTGTCGGCGCGTGTTCGACCGGCCTCACAACCTGACCGGCGAGATCATCGCAGTCAAGCAGGTTCGTGCACGGGGCGCTCGGCACTGTGGCTGCGAGGCAACCCTCTGGCAGCTACCACATGATTTGCACGCAAACAACACGCCGTGAGCGAGGCGAGGGTGGCTTGTTTGCTGCCTGCGGCAGCCGTCGTCGTGCCGGCCGGCGGTGCATTCCGCGACGCGCATCCAGTCCCCGCCGCCCCGCTCGTCGCGCTCGCCGCGTCCGCCCCGCAGGTGTCTATCGCGCGCGACGAGGCGCTGCAGGGCCATGTGTCGGAGCACATCAAGGCGCTGCAGGGGGAGCTGGCCATGCTGCAGAAGCTGAAGCACGAGAACATCGTGCAGTACCTCGGGACGGACCGCACGCCAGATTCGATGTACATCTTCCGGAGTATGTCCACGGCGGCATCATCGACAGCCTGCTGGCAAAGTTTGGGCCGTTCCAGGAGGCTGTGATCCGCGTGTACACGCGCCAGATCCTGCGGGGGCTGGAGTACCTCCACGCGGGCGGCCATGGCACCGGGACATCAAGTGCGGCGCATGTGTGCGCGAGTGTTCTGTGCATGCGTAGCATGTGTCAGCGGAGGGCCGACAGATGGGTCCGCAAGGCGGTGGGGCTGCACGCGAAGTAGCCGCTGCAGACGGGAACGCTTTATGGGAGGGTCCTTTGCAAACTGCGTCCACAATCTGCCGTCTTCCTGGGCTTTTCACACACTCGCTTTGTATTGTCGTCCACCTCCCCCCCCCCCCCACACACACACACACACACGCAGGGAGCCAACATCCTGGTTGACAAGGGCGCCACGGTCAAGCTGGCAGACTTTGGGGCGTCGAAAACGATTGAGGACCTGGCCACCATCGGGGCGGGCTGCAACAGCATCCGCGGGACGCCGTACGGATGCGCCAGGGTGGGTTCAATGGGTTGCCCGGTACGCACTATCGCTGGGCGCCTACCTGCTGTTGGGAACGCTACGTAGCTATGTTCCGTTCTCCCGCGATCTTGGCTTTTAGGCCTCAACCCTATTTTGTTCATGTGCTTTGACGGGCGTTTTCTGGAACACACCGGTGTCTGCGAGGCGGGCGTGTTGGTTACGCAAGACTTCTCGCGTCCTTTGCATGCGCAGCCGCTTTATTCCTGCACACTATACACCACGTGCACACGTCACATATACACACACAACACGCACCCACACAATGTATACACACACACACACACACCACGCCGCTGAGCAGCAAATGGCCACGGCCGCCCGCAAAGCCGGTGCCCGCGGTCAGCGACGCGCGATAGCTCGGCGCATCGCCATATTTGGTGATGCCATATTCGGCGGTCCCTTGTCCCGCGTATATTCCTTGTCGAGGATGAAGTGACGCGCCGCCGATCCCGAGCACCTGGCCGCCGCAGGCCAAGGACTATCTGCGACGCTCTTGATCAGGTGCGGGTCGATCACATGTCCTGAGGGAACTGGATGAAGGGGGGGGGCGATGTGGGAAGCTGCTGCCGAGGGCGTTGCCGATCGGTGCACGGTAGAAAGCAAAATTCCCGCTTTGAATGAGCGCCCCAACTTTCGCCGCGGGTTGCAAGGGACCGCGCGGTGCCACGCGGCTGCGCAAGACGCGTTTTGGCGGAGACCGCGCCGTCGCACCCTCAGCCCCCGCTGGGATCGTTGGGGCTTTCAACAAGCGTACGCGTTGTTCGCCGCGGCCCCGTGCGCGCGGCAATGGCGCCGCCGTCGCTGCGCAGCAGCAGGCGGACAGCAGTCAGCCGCCGCCGAGGTCTCGCGCAAGCGCGGCCGCGCAGCAGCAGGCCGGTGTGCGTGCAGGAGGGGCGTTGGCGGCGTTGCAGCAGCAGTCCCAGCAGGGGACCGCTCGGGCCAGCCCCAAACGGCTGGCGCCAGGGACGCCGGGCGGCGAACGGGGCGCTCCCCCGATCGCGAATGGATCCTTCTACTGGGCCGCGTCGGCGACGACGCGGCTCTGGCGGACAACGCACGCTACGCCGCTCCGGGGTCAGCCCAGTACCCGCAGCAGCAACAGATCAGCAGCGGGAGCTGGTGCAGCAGAGCAGCGCAGTTCCTTGGATAGGTCCAGGGTCTGGGCCGCCTGCTTATGCGAAACGCAGCGCCTTGTTCCAGCCGACACCCTGTAGCAATGGCGCTGTCAAGCAGCACCGTCGGCGCCCGGAAGCCAGAACCACCCCCTGGGGCTTGGGGGTGCCCAGCCGGCGCCTCTGCTGCATCAGCAGCAGCAGCAGCAGCAGCAACCGCAGCAGGTCGCCCCACCGCAGCAGCAAGTACAGGCAACCCCACCATCGGCACACCAACAACAGCAGCCACAGCAGCAGCAGCCGTCCACCCCCAAGACGCAGCAGGCAGAGCACCAGTCGTCATCAACCCAGCATCAGCAGGCACATGCGCAGCAGCCGACACCGCAGCAACACCGCAGCAGCAGCAGCAGCAGCAACAGCAGCAGCAGCCCCAACAGGCCCAGCAGCAGCAGCAGCAGCAGACGCCCCCGCCCGCGCCGCAGCCCACGCCGCAGCCGCAAACCCCCGCAATGCGCCACAGCGTTGTGGCGTCCAGACCCTGGTCGAACAGAAGCTGGCCGAAGCCCCCCCGGGTTCGCGCTTCGGCATGCTCGTCACGACACTCGAGGGCGAGGTGCTGGTGTCGATCGCCCCCGACCAGCGCTTCATTCCCGCATCGAACACCAAGATGTTCACGACCGCGATCGCCTATGCCGAACTGCCGCTGCTCCAAAAGGCCGCGAAGGGCGCCGGCGTCCGCCTCGAAGCG
>NNCB01001306.1:0-11310 GCA_002317545.1 Scenedesmus quadricauda | reverse complement strand
CCATGAATCTACGTCCGTCCTGGCCGAAAACCCACATGAGCGTGCAACAAACACACGAGCGAGCTCGTGCAACACGCAGCTGCATGCTGGCAGGTGCTGGCCGCCACAAGCCCCCCCCCCCCCTCCCCTGCCCATGCCTGGCGTATGTGCTCGTCCACCGCATCGGCATCGCCGCCCGTCACCGATGAGCACGCTGTGCGTCGCGGCCGCTAGGCGGCCGATTTGAGTTGGCGGCGTCGCCCGATTGGACGCACGCGGCCTGTCGATGGCGCGCTGGTCGAAAAACTCCCCCGCAGCTGGGGGTTGAGGGTCTCGAGCCAGGGACGTGAGGGGTTGAGGATCAACTCCAGGGCCGCCTAGTTTGACGAAATGCGCGCCTGTGCGTGGTGACCAGCCTGGTGATCATGCGCGGATGCAGTGACCAGCAAACACCATATGATAGGTGCCATGGGCGCATAGAGTGCATGAAGGCTGCGCCGGCGAGCACAACGTGAACAAATGATGCTTGCTGAGGATATCATATCGTTTTAAGGAAATCAACATTTTTATATCGCCGATCACGAAACTCATATGCGGCGTTTGTGACATGGTCGGGTGCAAAGGGGGAAAGGGGGCGCGACTGAGTGTGTAGTCGTAGCGGGGCAAGGCGTGTTCATCGTCGTCGGGCTTGTCCGACAGGCCCATGCCAACATGGTCGGGCACGATCACGCGGTAACGATCGCGCAGGCCGTTCACCAGGTGTCGCCAGTAATAGCTCCACGATGGATTGCCGTGCAGCGCGACGATGGCCTCACCATCGCGCGGCCCCTCGTCGAATTCCGGTTCTCGTCGCTCTCATTGCGCCGTCTCTCCGGACCCCGCCTTTCAGCAGACCCATGCGCCGCACCTCGACCTCGAGACACGGCGGCCGAGCAGCATCTCGACCTTGCGCTCTTCCCAGAAGGCCGCAGGACGGATCATGATTCGCTCGAACGTCTTCTCGCCCGAGAAATACTCCTTGGACAGCGGCGGCCGTTCATAGGGCAGCTCGGGCTCGTCGCCGATGATCGCGATGCTGCTGCTGCTGCTGCTGCTGCGCTGCTGCTGCTGCTGCGCTGCTGCTGCTGCTGCTGCTGCTGTTGAGGGGCACTCCTTGCGCTGAAGGACCTGCTGTAGTCGGTGCCCACAACGCCAGCTGGCAGGCTCAACAGCTGCTGTCGCCACCGTAAGCGGGGTTCTGCCAGAGCACGTGGTGCAAGCGGCGCTGCCGCAACAGTCAATGAGTTAAGCGTTGAGAACATCGTCCTGCTTGCGTTGCGGTTCCGGCTTCGGCTAATGTCTGCTCTTTACCTTCTGCTTCTGGGCTCCACAGCTACACCTGGCTGCTGCTGGGTGTCAGAAGTTCCGGCTCTAGCTATTTACTCTCCTCACTCTCCTGCTGGTGCGGCTGCTGCGCAATCCGTTGCTGCGGCAGGAAGCGCAACGTCACTGCCGATGGTGATGGTCCTCTGCTCCTGCTGCTGGCTATGCGCCAGCCACCAGATACGGCGAGGTGAACCGCTTCTTTTTCTTTACAAATCCAGCAACGAATTTATCCAGTTCTGTGGCGGATATTCATCCGTAAGCGAGGGTGATGTAGGTGCATACCTCAAGCCGCAACTAGGCCAACACCACTAATACAAGGTGCATGTGAATCACACAAGTAACAAACCTTTTGCTCCTCTATACACCAGAGTCCGTTAAAACACTTGTTGCCATGATCAGTGATCTATGCATGGCGCAACTTTATCAATAAGAAACAGCTTGATAACAAAGAAGACACGAAGTTATAGAGGCACAAAGCATGTGCTCAATGTTTACGGCGTAATTAGCCTCAATAATTCACCAGGGTGGAACAGCGCCACAGGTCAGGACGGGTTGACTCGAACACTAACCATGCCGATTTCGTGACATCTGCGTAGTGAATCCACCCGTATGATGGTTTAGTCCAGGTATATGACATGCACTACCGGAACTTTGTGAAGACCCGGGAGCTGAAAAAGTAAATTTGTACATTTCCACCAGGGTTTGCTTGTTTTTGGAAGCAGGTGCGTTTGTTCTCAACCCACCGGTCAAGGCTATTTCCACACCTCCACACTCAGTCGACTTGCCATTCACACGCATTACACATCTTGTGGTCTCGTGTGCACACGCTCGCCCTTCACAGGCCTGACGAGCAGATTGGTTCCAAGATAGCGCTCGAGTTCAGCGACCTTGCGACTGACGCTGGGCAATGGAGAACCAAGCGCGCGGCTTCCCGCTGACAGACTGCCTGCATCGACGACCGCCAATATGACCCGCATGGAGTCCAGCCGATCCATTTGCTCCTTCTACTGCCCCGAGCAAGGGTGATAGCCGACTTCGGGAGATCAACATAGCTTCATGGGGGCGCTCACGACTTGTCGAGTCGCTGCGCACAGGCGCGAGCGGCTGGGCATGGAAATGAAGCCTCTGAGCTGCGACTGCAGCTGGAGAGCAACTGTCCGGGCATGTGGACAGGCCACCTAGTGCGATGCAAGCAGATCGCCCACAACATCCATGACCTACCCACGGCTGTTTCCAGGAAAACGCCAGCTGCAAAGTGAACAAGGTCACCGGTGCACTCATGAACATGCCTGCCAGTTCCGCCTGCTCGTCGCCCGTGGCGTTGCGATACACGGTTCGGCTAACAGGCTGCGCTGCTGCTGCGTCCACAGCAGATGTATCAGCCGAGGTGAGCTGCGATGATGATGCGGTGTCACCGGCCAGGTGCAGTCCAACCCTCCGACATCAATAGGATCTGGGCTTTTCAGGTGCGGGCGAATGCATGGCCATTCTGGGCCCCAATGGTCGGGGCAAGACCACGGCGTGCGTGCCATGCTGGGCTTCTCAGCGCATCATCCAAGGTGAGATGTGCAGTTGGGGCAAAATTGTGCACAAGTGATGCAGGAAGGATCATGCAGTGGGGTTGGGGATTTTGGGGTGGGAGAGCGGACACACAACTCTCTCCCAATGGGCGGAAAGGGGAGGAGGTGAGGCACTCAGACGGCAGCTGCTTGGGGCGCGTGGTTGGCGACCACGCTCGCTCGCCCGAGAATCTGCAAAGCTGGAAGCGGCCGACGCGGCGATCGATCGCATCGTCGCAGGGCCAAGTGGGCGATCGCGTTGCGGTGCTGGCGCGCGAGGCCGCGGCGGCCCCCAGGGGCAGCGGCGGCGTATGGGCGACCGCGGTGGGGCCTGGCTCAACGGCACCAGCAGCGACGCTGCGCTGGAGCTGCTGGCTAAGCCACCGGCTCTGCTGGAGCTCGCGAGCCGCGTCGCGCCACCCCAGATGCCAGCCAGTGCACCGCTTGCTGAATGCCGCAGCCCGCCACCCCCGCCCCCGCACGGGCGCCCGCGATTCGTGCTGCCGCGCAGCACAGGCACAACCAGCACAGCAGACCTATAATATTGCCGCGCAGGATCTCGGCGCGGCCCTGCAACGCTATTCGCAGATTTCAGGCCGGGAAGTGATCGCCTCGACAGGTCTCGTCGAAGGCAAGCGCAGCGCCCGCGTCCAAGGTCGCCTGACAGCCGATACTGCCCTCTCGCGTCTGCTTGCCGGCACCGGCCTCAACGGACTGGTCGGTTCAGCAGTGGCGCGCTGGCCAGCTGCTGGCGCCGGCGCAGCTACCATCCCTTTGCTTGGGCAGTTGGTGTTCTTGCTGCGACTGCTGCTGCTGCTGCTGCTGCTGCTGCTGCTGCTGCTGCCGCCGCTGACCACGTTTGCTGGCCTCCGGCTGCGAGATGCCAGATGACTGATGCTGCTGCCGCGACCTTGATCGCGTCGACCAGCGGCTCCATCGCCTTGATCGCGCTCTTGCCGTCGGCGCGGTCGACGAAGACGGTGCCGCCCCATTCCATCAGCTTGCCGAGGATCGGGATGTCCTTGATTTCCTTCTTCCCCACCCCGCCCATGTCGCGGCGATGAGCTTGGCGAGGATCATGACGTCCGCCTTGCTTGGCGCTGCCTTGCGCCGGCCGGATGAGCTTGGCGAGGATCATGACGTCCGCCTTGCTCTGGTGGTTGAAGAAGAAGTCGCGAGTGGTGCGCCACCAGCCCCAGCTCTTCGTCGGTGCGCGTTGCGACGCGATATGCCAAGGTGGCGTAGCCATAGTCGCCAGGTTGCCGTGCAGGACGCGCGCCAAAGCTGCTCGGGGCAGCAGCCGCCGTCGCCAACGCGCGCGCCGCCACCACCGACTCGGCAGCGACGCCCTGCTCGCGCAGGAGTCGTGCACCGACGACGACCAGATGCCGGGGCCGGTGCGCTCCAGGATGGCGTGGTCGCGGTCCTCCTCGCGCACCGCACCGGACGCCTCCGCGTCCAGGCGCCGCTGGATGTAGTCGCCCATGCGGCAGACGACGGGGTGGCCGGGGCGCGCCGCGATGGTCCACGCACGACCTGCATGACGCGCGTGTAGTCGCGGCGACGCGCGGCGTCCATCGTCTCAAACACGTCTCAACGCCTGTCAGCAGCCCCGCGTCCTGCGCCCAGCCCGACACCGGCCGCCCCGCGACGACGTCGCTGTCCGCGTAGACGCCGCCAAAGGTGCACAGCACGAGGTAGCGCCACAGGTCGGTGCGCTCCACCTGGGAGCCCAGGCGCCGGAACAGCGGCAGCAGGCGGCCGTGGTACAGCGCCATGAAGTCTGCGATGTCGTCGTCGTCATACAGCAGGATGGCGTAGCCGGGGTTGAGCACCGCCCACGTCGCGATGGCCAGCGCCTGGTGCGGCAGCAGCGCGTCCTTGTCGCGCACCGTGAAGTGCACCAGCCGCGGCAGCCGCCCGTCGGGGTGCAGCACCGGCGACAGCTCCGCCTCGCCGGCGAGCAGCGGCGCGATGACGAGGCGGCGCTGGGCGCGGCGTCGGAGATGACGCGCTGAGCGTTGCCACGGGCACGCGGCGGTGGCGCAGCAGGTCGCGCGGCAGGCCGTACGCGCCGGCAGGTCCTCCAGGGCCATCTCACGCCGCACGCCGCTCTGGTTCTTGCAGATTTCGAGGAGTCCCGGCTGGCGGCCAGCGAGTAATTGTCGTAATGGGGCGCTGGCCACGCCGACGAGCGCAGCGGCGCCGTGCGCGCCCGCGCGGCGGCGGCGGCCGCCTTGGCGCCTCCTGGGCGTCAGGCGCACTGAAGCGATGGGCGGCCGGCGCTCATGAAGCGCGGCCGCCGCGCCAGAGGTGGCGGCGAGCGCTGTCTGGTCGGCGGCGCGCGCGCCGTCGCACGCCGCTGCCGCAGCTCGCAGCACCAGCGCGCACACCGCGCCGGCCGCATGGTGCACCTCCGTCGAGCTTTATTGACGGCTGGCGTTCCGCTGGTGGTGGACCAGCCCACCAAGGCGAAGTATGGAACTCGAAATGTGGGGCGGGCCGGTTGGGACAGGCCGGATGCGCACCAGGCGACAGGGGCGAAGGAGTGAGAGAGGGGCCCGGAGGGCGGGCATGAACGTCGGCATCGCGCAACGCCGCTTCTGGGAGCATGTGATCCGGGACGATGACGACTTGCGTCATCACGTCGATTACATCCACTTCAATCCGGTCAAGCACGGGCATGTCGCACATGCCTGCGATTGGCTGCATTCGTCATTCCGACGGTGGGTCGCGATGGGTCATTACCCGATGGATTGGGCAAACTTCCGGTATAACCACTATGAGAGCGTAATAGGTGGATCTGACCTGGTGTTGAGCCGTCCTAGCCGTGCAGGAAAGCGCCGAGCCCCAATGTCTGCAGCGCTTGTTGTTGGTGCGACTGTGCAAATATTAATTTCACGCTGCAAGGATACAACTGGTGTGATAGCGGGTCTTCCCGGCATGATTTGCAGGACTGGACTAGTGAAGACGAATCGTACTCGGGCACACAGAAGCTGCCGCCCACGACTGCATAAGCTTCCAAAACATTATCATGCCTTTGTAAACACGGCTGTATCTATTGCTATGCCCGTAACACCCACGAATACTGGGGCTATAGTGCCGGCCTGGATGAAGACCCTTGCCAGCCCCAAGCAGCACACGTGCAAGATACAGCGTTCGCGCTTCCCGACATTGCCCGTCAGTCTTTCATTCTCAACAGGATTGTTACCCGCACTGCACTAGCCAGCATAGGCTCAGGCACTCGGTTGAAAACATAACTTAAACTCAGACTTTCCAGCGGAAATGGCCGGTCAGCTTATGCTTGATAAGGCTTTGACGTTGAAATCGAGATAGGCGTTGGACATCTTGGAGGGATCTTTGCGAGATCAGCGTGTATCTATCAGTAAGCGCCTCTGACCCACCCCAGGATCGCTTCTGCAAAACTTTGATCTGCAAGTCATGAACTTGTGGTTTACAATGCGCGTTGTCCAGCAACGAAAGGCCCGGCAGACCTCATGAACATCCACGAAATATCAGGCGAAAAGAACTGCTCGCCGAAATTCTGGCGTCGCGGCTGTCGACCCAAGGGACATTGCCGCGATGAGTGATCGAGGGCGTCGAGGGCAAAAGGGAGATGCACAGAGCATGGTGTTTGAGTTGATGTGTGTGGATGCTGGGAATGTTGTGTGGGATGAAGAAAGTAGTGCTGGATCTGCGTGAGAACCCCGGTGGATTGCTCAACATGGCCATCGAAATCTCGAATATCTTTATCCCCAAAGGCGAAGAGATCGTTTCTACCAGCAAGGCCAGTGGTAGCACCGCCTAGCTGCAGCAACAACCTTCCTGGTGCACGACAACGGCTCTGCTGGTACGATAACAACCAGAGGCCGGCGGGCCGAGCTGCAACAGCAAAAAGGGATTCGAGCCGGGGGGTCGACTTAGTCGAGCCGGGTGCTGACTGCATCGCAAGTGGCGAGCGCTTGGTGTCTTTGCCCATCACCACCAACGGAAAATCGTGGATCGTGGCCGTTTGGATGAGCGTCAGGGTTTCGAAGAGCTCGTCCAGGGTACCTACCCCGCCGGGCATCACCACAAAGGCGTAGGAGTACTTGACCAAAAGTACCAGTGTCTGCTCTGTTGGGGCAAGATGATGAGGCAAGGAGCCAGCCCGGCTCAAGCTCAAAAATCGCTCTGCGCCACAAAGTGGATGCGGCAGCCCGGGTGTGGCCACGGAGCAGGAGCGTAGGATGGGGGAAAAACGCCCTTGCAGCGCCTGCACTCACGCTCGTGTACGCACGATGTTGCCTGTGGTACCCAGCAGTGGTGTATAGCACACATGACAGCACCGGTGTGACCGCGCAGCGCCCCCGAGCTGGTCTGATGATGGGCCCGGGCTTCCATTACCTGGCCCAGTAAGACTAAAGTGAGAATGACAGCAACCGCTTCAAAGTAAAGGTGGACGCCGCCATGATGGTCTTTAAATTGTTCCTGTTAAGAAACTGGGTGACATCAGGCCGGCAAGCACGGGAAGACTGGAGGCCGCAAGCCGCAGCACAGCAGCTGGGCACGAGGCAGCTCGCAGTCGTGCTGCGTGTGCTGCCCGGCCCCGGCACGTGCTCCGCAAAAAATAATCTGCAGCAGCCAAAAGGGGTACAGCTCGGTCCTCCTGCAGGCTGCCAGCATGAAGGCTGGGGCGTGCAATGGGCGCTTTGCTAGCGTCCTGCAGCAGGGGTTCGTGTGGGTGCACCTGTCATGACAAAATTGGCGCCAGCAGGGGTGCCTGCGCGCACCACGGGGTTCAGGGCACATCAACACCAGCGCCCAAACGAGCTCAGGAGTGCGTGGCGTCAAGCCGGGATGAAGGTGGGATCAGCAGGGAACCGGTCGAAGAAGGGACTACATGGCGCTGCGCTGAGGCCTCACCATCTTCGCTGGCCGACGCACGCAGAACTATCTAGGAAAGCGCCGCCTCCGGCGCCAGTTGCGAGTTGCGCGCCAGCTGAGACGAGGAGCTGCAGGCCAGTGCAGCAGAGCAGGGGCAGCTTAGCCGGCCCGCGCGTGCTGGGTCACCCCAACACTGTGGCAGGCCGATGAGGCTGCGGCACCGTGCGAGGCCCTGGTGGCGGCCGCAAGCTCGCGGTCCAAGCGCAGCAGCTCGGGGTGCGCCGGGTCAGGGTGCTGCGCCCCCAGAACATCAGACCGCGTGAGGGCGTCGCTCACAGCACCCAGGGCACGCTCGCGCAGCGCGTCCGCGCATCCGCGCCCTGCGCGGCCGCAAGGCCGGCCGCGCAGGCTGCTGCGGCGGCGTCGCAAACACCGTGTCCTCATCCTCCCACCAGTCCCCACTGCCGCTGGAGCTGCATACGGCGCGTGCACGTATGCGCAGCACAGCTCCGGGTTCGTCGCCCAGCAGCGCGGCCACCGGGGGTCGCCCAGTGCCGCCGATGTCGCGTCGCAGCCCGGCTCAACGATGGTCCCGAGCTGCCCGCAAACATGTCCCCACCATAGCAGCTTGCCTCAGGGAACGATGGAGACGCAGCTGCAGATGACGCACGCGGCACGTTGGCAGCCGCCAGAGCCGCCGCGAAGCAGCACTCGTCCGCGTCAGACTCGTCCTCCTCCTGGGACGCCGTTGCCGGCGAAAACGCGCCGCGCAGCAGCTCCATGTCGCGTGCCGGCGGTGGCCCCCGCCGGCCCCGCCGATGCCGCCGCGAGCCCCGGCGGCGCGTTGTAGCGCCTCGTTCTGATGAGGATCGACTGCATCTGCAGCAGCTCAGCTCAGTGCCATCCCCAGCGCGTCAGCGGCGTCGGGCGCACGGTGCGCCGCAGCGCGCAGAACCGACTCGAGCTCCTGTGCAGACAGGGCAGCGCAGCCTGGGCTTCATCAACCGACGCCGTGGCGCTGCCTGGGCCGCCGGGGCTACCAGAGGGCGAGCTGCACCGAGGCAACCGCTGCTGGTGGTGTTGAAGCTGCTGCTGCTGCTGCTGCCGTTGATCGCCGCTTCGTACGAGCGCCGAGCAAGAGCCGCTGGAACGCTGGGTAGCCGTTGCCGATCCCGCAGCCGCTGCGAACGCGCCGATGCAGCAGCCGCGCACGCCGCCGCGCACCAACTCGGCGGCGTCGGGTGTTGCGCTTTTGCGGCATGATCGACTACCGGTCGACCAAGCGTCGGGCAGGCTGATGAAGCCGAAGGGCTGGCTGGCCCAGATGACGATTTCTTCGGCGAGGCGCGACAGGTGGATCGCGGCGATTGACCGAGGCGAAAATTGGTCCTGACTATGTAGCGCCCCACAACCTCGTGCGACACATGGCGTCCTCCGAAGCAGTTGGATTCCCGAAGGTGGCCTGGGCTCGCGCGCACGTCACCCACGCGCTTGGAAAGGAGCGCGACTCTGCGACGGCGATCCTTGGGAGCGCAAACGACTTCGCGCAACAGGATGTATGGAATGCGCTCTCGCTGGCGGAGTTGCTGGTCGATGCGTCCACCACGATCGAGGTGCCACGTGACTGGTCTGAAAAGGAGCTTCCACGCAGCGCGTCCGTATTCTTCACCCATTCCGGAATGAGTGCATTCTGCTTGGCAGGTAGGCGAGCGATCAGGGGTGTGAGCACGGCTCTGCAGGGTCGAAGCGCGCATGAGCAGGAAGGGGGTGATTGGTTACACGTCGGGTGCAGGCGCATCGTGAAGGAACCGTTACCCCCCCTTGCACGCTGCACTGCAAAACGATACCCGCGGGTTCAATAAGCGGTGCACCTCGGCAGAACGCTCGTCCGGCGGACAGCAGGACGCCACGCGTACCACAGGAACACCCACCAGCCGTCCAGCACCACGGCGCCACCAGGTAGAACAGCCCGCCAATTGCGCCACGTCACCGCAGCACGCGCACAGCAGCACCGAACGGCAGCGGTAGAGGATCTGAACACCACCTGCACCACCAGCTGCTGCACCAATGAGCCGCCTGGTATCATGAGGCGAGATTGAAGCTCATGCTGCTGCTCCTGCTGCTCCTGCTGCTCCTGCAGCTGCTGTTGCTGCTGCTGCTGCTCGGCGCTGCTGCTGCGGCTGCTGCTGCTCGGCGCTGCTGTGCGGCTTCTGCCGTGCGGCTGCTGCTGCTGCTGCAGCAGCTGCTGATGCTGCGCTCGCCCCGTGAAATTACAGTATTGCTTGCTGACGCACGGAGCGGCTAGTCTACCCCGCCATGAGAAGGCCCGCACTGGGCCCCAAAGGGGAATATTGGATGATATTTGGTCGCGTCAAACCGCTCGACGCCATCTTGGCCACTGCCGAGAAAAAGTCGCTGCACCGAACGCTCGGTGCATTTCAGCTGACACTATTCGGGATCGGTTGCGTCATCGGCACCGGCATTTTCGTGCTAACCTCTGCCGCGCAAAAAGCACGAACTGCTGAGCTATCTGGCCCAGCAAGGCGTGCTGACCATTCTTGTCCTTGCGCAACATGGCCTGGTCGGGCCCATGGAACGCCACTCGACATCAGCTATCTCAGCGACGCGTCTCATGCTCCGCTATTTCATGCTCGCAGCTGAACTTTCGGCGGCGCTGGGTCGCGGCAGACCTGCGCAGGCCACCATCGGCTTGAAGAGATAAGAAGGATCTTGCGAGCGGGCCGGCTATCAACAGACCAAAATTGTCGTGAGTACAGAGCAACTTGAACCCGTACGTGCTTGGCCAGCGCGTCGACATATTCAGCGCTCCATGTGGCCAAGCCGATTGTTCGTAGTAAAAGAAGAATTCTCCCGATCGCTCGGTGTTTTCTGGGCCGAACAGCGCTCTTGTCGGATCCAATCTATTCTTCCGGGTGCTTTGCTGTTGTGGACGGGGCGCTCGGCATTGCCGTCATACACATAATGATTGAAACATCATCCGACAGGGCGCGCCGCTTTGGCGTAGAAGGTTGACGCGGTACAATAAACTGACTATTATCCTGAAGCATGCTTATGGCATTGATGAAGTACCGGACGATATTCCTTACTGCGGCATCACGCAGATCAAAGTCCTTCCGATCGTCTCATATGCCACATTCAGTACGCCAATCGATATGCCAGTAGCCTATGTTGAATTTGCGGCGAACCGCCATACAAGAGCCAAGTATACACCTAGCGGCTGAAATTGACCGTATTGAGAACCGTGGTGGGCGAGTAAGTGTCGACCATATCAAGGTGTGTGAGGGGGAGGGGCCCGCGCAGCTAGGCCATTCAACGCTGCCTCGTCGCGTCGCCAGGGGTCTGCACCCTGCCCTGCCTTCACCAACCTCCTTCCTGCCACAGCTGCCGGCATGCGCCCAGCTACAGGCATGCGCCACGGTTCAGATGACTGAGCAGCATGTTGTCAAACGCTGGCACACACAACAGGCGACGACTGCAGGCAGTGGGGAGAGGCAGGCGCTACGCAGCTACCCCCCCCCCC
>NNCB01001305.1:0-11311 GCA_002317545.1 Scenedesmus quadricauda | reverse complement strand
GTGGATGCTGGATGCAATCCGTGACGATGTGATCCCCGAAGATGCACTGGCTATTGTTGCTCAAAAATATGAGACTTCAAAAGATAAATCACGTATGGCTGGAGTCGCGGCGAAAGCGTATATTGAGTAAACGTGGTTCGTGACCGGCCAGCTGAGCTCGGCCAACGCAACGGTCGGCGTGAAGGCTCGGGCGGGAACCTCGCTGATCGGCGTCGACGAGGCTACGATGCGGCGCTGTCAACGAGGCACATGCGGACCTGAAGGCACAGATGGCGGCTGCGGGACGGGAGATCGTCGTGGACCTGCCGCGTTGGACGAAGCTCGTTCACGGCTATCGCACCTGTAACCGCAGCCAAACCTGCTGGCCGTCCGGAACTGACGGGCTGGATCGTGGCAGGTTGATTGATTTGTCCGCTTTTCTGGGTTTCACCTGTGAAGGGCTGTCACCAACCGGCTCGAACGTCGAGAGTCGCCCGGCTCAGGTCGATGTCGACGTCATACACGGGTTTAGCAGCTGGGCTCAACGTGACCACACGCAAAAACTGGAATTCAGACACGTTGGAATGGACAGGGATGAGAGGCTTTCTCTGGGTGATTCAGGCAGCAACTTCTGCGGGCCCAGCTCTCAACCCAGCTGCCCGCTCACGCCTTCATTTGGTCACAAACCCCATGCTATTAAGGTACAAAGTCGGCCAGCTAGACTCCATAGATTTAAATAATTCAAACTTGATTTTTGGGGCCGAGGTCAAAGAGCTCGTTGTCATGATCAATTATGTGAGCTTATTGGACCGGCTCCGGTGCAGCTGCAACATCGGCTGCACCTCTATTTTAAGGCACCCAGTTCTCACTCCTGTGACATGACTCTTGCAAAGGATTGTAATTTGGGATGATTGTACTCAATTTGTTTCTTTCAATCAATCAAGAATTCAGTTATCTCGTAAGCAAAGGTTGATATTTTAAATGATATGCTTCAATGCTGCAAACTTACCTTTTGGAAGTACAGCTTCTACAACTGGCTTTGCATTTTTAAGCAAAGAAGCATCAAAGGCAAAATTATAGCCATTAGTTGCTGCTGTGCTTTCGAATGGTTTTAAGGACGGATGGCTCACGGAAGGTGTCATTGCTTGCAGGCATGAAAGAGCTCGGATTTGTGGCCGAAGAGTCAGGCAATTGATAATAAGACTTATAACAGTAAAGCAGTATTGATGAACTCTTATTGACCGTAAGCGCTGCTACAGACCGTAAGCGATGCTTACAAACGCTTACGGTCAGCATTTGCCTGGATATGAGTCTATCCTCGCCCTGCCAACAAATGAAGCCATGCTGGTCAGCGGCCAAAAGCACTTGCCCGTAAGTTTAAGTCGATTTGACACTTCCTATGGTGCGGTTGCCTGCGTGCTTACTAGGCAGTATGATTATTTGTTTCGCCAACGCCGGTGCAAGCATTCACGGTACATGCATCTGCTCTTTATTCGCGACCAGCAAAGCACTTGCTCCACGAAGCTAACGATGGGAAACTGCGGCCGTGCTGCGGGACTTCCAGTAGCAAAAAAGGCGACCGGATCGTGCTGCTCACCACCAGCAACCAGTACGCGCTGCCGCACAACGAAATCCTGGTCCAGTAAACTACCTTAACTCTTTTTTGATCATGATATCAACTTTTCATGCGCGAATGGAGTATATCCGCAAGATGAATCTATCAAGAAGGATACATCAAACGATGATAAGTCAAAATACAAAAGGATCTGCCCTGGCGATATTGGTTATAATACGATGCGAATGTGGCAAGGCAGAAGTGCTTTATCGAGATTGGAAGGAATTGTAACCGCATACTGTATCTCACCAATTAGAAGAATGTAGATTCATTTTTTCGCATAACCAATGTAAATTACATAAGACGCCCAAGCTATCTCTCGCGACCACCGCAGGGGCGGGCAGTCAGCAACGGCATCACCAGCTTCGCCTGCCGCTGCCGAGCGAACTCAGTGTCAAGCTGCGGTTTGCACTCCGCGAGGGCACTCGGGAGTGGAGAGGACAGCAACGGTATGATTTTATCAAGGTGCGGTTGAGGCGAGCGCGATCGGCTTGCGCACCGCGTTCCAGTCCAAGTATCTACTCAGATTTTAACGTTGTTGGTTTTTTCCCGAGCCTCGATTTTTTCGCGCACTTTTTCGTAAATCCGCGCCATGTAGCTGGGATTGGCCATGTAAAATTCGTAGCTCTGGCACTATGCAAGAGAGAATTTACCGTCAATGCTTATTTGACTTCGAGTAGCCTGCAGCGCGGGCTTCACAGGAATACAATTAGCTGCAGTGACGCGATGCGCAACCCCAAACACTGATGATGCTCCTTTCGTTTGAACGGTAGCCAGGCAGGTAGGGCGACGTAAAGTATTGCATTCCAAAAATGCGTCAACCTACCAATCATATTTTGCGGAGTTGACAGCAAAAATGCACATGGCAAACTGCACCCTTGGGATATTCGAAAACTCATGAGGCTTCCGGGATTTTGCACAACATCCACAGGAAAGCCAACAGGAGGTGGACCAGCACAAGCCAGCTCCAGCACTTGAGCTGCTGCATCATGTATTAAATGCCCGGCATCGACACTCAACAACACTTCCTGTAGCCTTGTGCGGCGCTCTTACGACCACTGCTGTTGCTCATCCAGCAGACATGGGTGTCACAGCGCCGGCCTTTCAGCGGCTGGCTATCACCATATTCCGCTCTCAGGCTCATCAAACCCGGCATCTCGGCTTCCGCCAGTTTGATCTCTTTTCTACCCCACTCTTTTGACCAATGAACATTCGCCCTCAGCTTTATCGGTCACAGGCTGATAATCTATGTGTATTTAGAAATGCTCACATAATTCTAATGTGTTACTAAAGTATACAATACATAGCAAGGATACTATCCTACGGATGCTACTGCACAATCGAAAGAGTCCAGGACTGCTGGCCGTGTAGGCACGTTTGACTGATTGGCAAATGGACGGCGCTGGCCATCCTGATGCGCGGTAAGAAAAGCCTTGAGAGCTTTACGCTGGAGGCAGGATTGCGCGCGCATTTACTGATGGAGCAGCTGCTGCACTGGCCCAGATTTGTGGAAATGAAACTGCCTCGTAAGCCGACGGTCTGCATGTCGCTCCTTGCTTGCACTACCCTTGCAAACTGTGTTACTCGCGCGGGTGGTTGCTGCTCGGAAGGCAACCGAACCTTGCGCTGTGTGCACGATGCGCAAGATCCTGCGCGACGGCCTGTCGCAAAGCTATTCGGACACGCTCGACGCCGAAGCGAAGGGCCAATTCATCGCGGGCAACAGCGCCGACGCCATGGAAGGCATCATGGCGTTGTTCGAAGGCAACCGAGCAAGGCACTGCTGAAAAGCAAACACCTGGAAACGTGTGAAAAGTCTACGCTGGTTATTTTCAAGTACATACGTTTGTTTTATAAGCCCTTCAAGGTGCTTTCGCAATTTTCAAAAGCAAGGCGGTAGTACACATAGGGATCATACATTTAGGGTTAGACCAAACTTATTCTTCAATTCGACAGTCTCAATAAAGTAGAGTCCTGTTTCAAAATCGTACACGAATCCGGCGCGTTCGTAGAACCAACTTACGTGACTTAGGCGCGGGTCGTCCGCGTCTAAGGCGCGGTAAAAGGTGTTAGGGCTACATCCAAAATGCAGCATAAAGGTGGCTAACCAGCCACGAGGTTGGAGTCTGCAGGATCAGGGTGGCCCGACACCGGGCAATCGGGCGTAAAATATCAGCCTGCTCTGATGCAAAAGCCCGGCGGGGTGGTCCGTTGCCCTCGCGGGATCGGCGCGCCGCATCGGTGTGTCGACACCCTCGATTGACGCAGGCAACGGCAATCTTGCGGCCCCTGCTGTTTATTTGGCGCCTAGGCTTGCGCAGCCCGCCGCGGCGCGGCAGCAGCCTGCGCTGTCGCTCATTGCTGTGCCGATGCTCTCATAGTTGGATGGCAAGCAGGCTTCGCCTGATGGTGGCGGCGCCTCGTGGCTGCTGGTCTGGCTGATGGAGGGTCGCGGGCTGCTCGCGCCGATCGTCGCGCATGGGCTGGGCTGTCACCGAGCGTCGGATCGTGATGCGCCGCTGCGCATAGAGCGACGCGGCGCCGAGCGAGGCCGTCGCGGCGGCCCAAGAGCAGGCGGTGGGCGTGTCGGCCGCCCCTGTTGATTGGTGCCGAGGCCGAGCGGGGCGGTCCCAACGGCCGAACAGCAGGCGGCGGCGGTGTCGGCCTTGTCCGGCGATAGGTGACGCGAAGCCGAGCGGCGTCGTCGCGGCGGCCCAACAGCACGCGCCCGGCGGTGTCAGCCTCGTCCGGTTGGTTGGTGCGCGAGGCCGAGCGGGGCCGCTGTTCCAGCCGACCAAAGCACACGGCCGCGCGGTGTTGGCCTCCTCCTGTTGGCTGGTGACGCAAGGCCGAGGATCGTCGTCGCGGCCCGCCTCGATGCGTTTCGCGATCGCGATTTCGCCCTCGCGGCTGAGCAGCTCGACCGCGCCCATTTCGCGCAGGTACATGCGAACGGGATCGTCGGTGCGATCGACCGTTTCCTTCTTCTTTTCGATCGCGGGGTTCGACACCGAACCCGTGCCGGCGCTGACGTCGACATCGTCGTCGGCTTCCTGGTCGGCCTCTTCCTGTTGGTTGGTGACGCGAGGCCGAGCGACGCCGTCGCGGCGGCCCAGGAGCTGGCGTCACGCGGTGTCGGCCTCCTCCGGCTGAGATGGGTGCGCGAGCTTCGCTCAGGCTCGGATCCGAGCAGGTGGCGGCGGAGTCGGCGTCCTCCTGCTCTGGTGACGCGGCCCGAGCGGGGCCGCTGTTCCAGCTGACCAAAAGCGCGCGGCCGACGGTGTCGGCCTCCTGCGGCCGGTCGCTGTCGCGGCGGCCCAAGAGCGCGCGGCCAGCGGTGGCGGCCTCCTGCGGCCGCTCGCTGTTGCGGCGGCCCAAGAGCGCGCGGCCGACGGTGGCAGCCTCTTGCGGCTGGTCGCCGTCGCCGCGCCCCAAGAGCGCGCGGTCGACGGTGGTGGCCTGGTCGCTGCTCATGGAGACGCGGGTGTTGGGCTGTTGGCGCCGATGCTTGCGTCCTGGGTGCTTGTCTGGGTCGGGTCAACGGTGGTGCCGGCGCTCGCCACCTGCGAGAAAAAGGACGGGCGGAACAGGCCAATAATCTGGTCGGCGGCGCGATAATCGGGAGCGCCGCGATCCGCTGATAATTGTTATAGATGGGGGGGAAGGGGTGGGGAAGAGGCGCGAGGCCGCGATCGGTGACACGCCCGGCCCAAGGATGCTGATCCGCCTGATCGGTGTCAAATTTTCAAAGCTTATTACAGGTGCTTACCAGGTGGATATCTTCAACGATACGCAGGAAGAAATTAGCTTGATGCAGGCCATCGACCATATCCGTCGGAGGTTTGGTGTGAATTACATTAAAAAAGGGATTTGTTTATTGGACGATAAAGTGGGAGGTGGACATGATGCTTTGGTCTGTTTATGGCTACGATAAAGTGCCGCGTGTGGCTTTGATGCAATTTGCATTCGCACCGCTCTACGGAATTGCACGCAATGCGTTGGAACGCAACCTCACGCATTTTCCGGGGATACTCCGTCGGACATCAATTCTCGCCGGACTTTCTTGGATTTATGAGCCCGAAAAATTTCAGGTGCTCCGCGACATCACGTTCGAGGTCGAACAGGGCGAGCTCTACGCTCAGGTGATAAGACCGCAGGATGCGTCAAGTACGATGAACGACCCAACAACACCGGGCTTCCCATTGCTTTCTGCTCTCCGCCGCAACAGGTCAATGGCGCTGTTCCGGGTGTACGTGTGAGCATCCAGGTGAAGAGCCGCCCTTTTTGGGCATCGTAAGAGGCCATATTTTTCCATATTTTCAAAGCATCCTGAAGATTGCAATCCTCGGTTCGGGGCTTGTCTTTGAAGATTATATCGCTAAATTGAACGTGTACATGCTCCCGCATAGTGTTCATAAACGATGCTCTCAAAGCGCTACTTCGGCATTCCAGCTGATGAAAAATCCTACGGCGACCGATTTTGATATCGCCAGCTTCCACTTCAACAGCAAGTTGCGCATCGTCATACCAGCGGCTGATGACAGCGCAGCTAATTCAACCGCCGTTGCCATGCAAATCGATGGGCCGCAGGATATCGCACCAGCAATACAGGTGAGGTGAAGGACCCACATTTCGTGGCAAAAGCCTTCAAAGTCGTATTCAAATAAATGGTGCATTAAAGCTGCATTGAAGTGGTGCGATCAATTTGTTTTTGGAATAAATGCTTCCCGCTGCAAGTCTGCACTGTGAAAATCTCGCTGGGAGTGGAAGCCAATAGCAGACACGCTGCATGCCCGCTGTCGATAATGATGCACCTTTGCGAGGGACTCAGCTGAATCACGCAGGAGGGCCTGTGGACCCGCCCCCAGCATGCTCTCGGTTTTACGCACAATGGCGGTGTGGTGGGCAGCGCTGTTGGGATTGAGGTGAGCTGCCTCTGGCACAGGCAGCAGCATTCCAGCAATGTCATGGTGCAGCGTTTTTGATGTAGCAGCAACTGCATTACAGTTCAAGGTAACAGCTGCTACTCTGATCAGCTCCTCAACGGCCTGCTGCTGCTGTTTTGGATCTCCGGGCCGCGGCAAATGGATCGAAACACGGAAACATTCAGCAAACTCACGAGCGAGCTGCTGTAGCGCAAGCAGAGTACGTACCTGTATCATAATCAGGTAACCTGGAGTCAGGTCACGAACAGGCGCAAGTAAGCCGTTCCAAAACAAGCAACAAAGCATCGCGTTAGCATCATATGATACACGGCGACACAGAGAGCATCGCAGCCAGCGGTTCAATCGCTCGCTCTGATCCGCGACGCTGCGCCGGGTGCGGATAGTTCCAAACGGCAAAAATTCATCGGCTTCGGCGATCCCCTGTTGCAGGGGCGGTCGCTGGCGCGGGGCAAGGAGCGTATGCGATCCCCACCGGCGCAGGCTGTCTTCCGTACATCGACGCAAGGCTCATTTCGCACCCAAGACGCCGAGCAGGTCGCAGTCATGCAGCTAACGGCAGCACTACATAAATGAGCACTAGCCCTATCGCAATGGATACCTCTGTCACTAGCGCGGTATCGGCTCTTATACAAAATATTGAAATCAGGGCCCTGGAAAAAGGTTACCTGCAAAAAATGTTCGTTGATGAAGGACGCCCGTAAAAAAAGGGCAGCTCCTTTTTAAGATTATGCCCAACCTCACCGAGGCCGAATCGGACAAAGCACACCAGTGAAAGCCGCTGAAGGGAGCACCGGCCCTGGTCCACCCTAGACAAGCGGCTGCCGACAGCAGCGCCCCTTCCAACACCCGCCGCAGCCCGCCGCCCGCCGCAGGCGTCGGCTTGTAAGGCGGCACACGCACGCGGCAGCTGCTGCCGCGGCAGCCAGGCAACGCGGCGCGGCGGCGCAGCGCAGCCGGGCCCAGCTAGGTAGGCAGGGAACAATAGAGCGCGTCCTGGCTCGGCGGGCCTTGAGACGTAGGTATCGGAATCGTTGGCGGTTTGGGCTTAGGTAAAAACCGTTATAGCGATGATGGTTATTCGGAACTGCAATAGACACTTGCTGGCGTTTATTCATGATGTTCTAAACAAATTTAACCTTCTGGCTTCAAACTGGATGTTTACTTTGCCGGCGTTGGATTTGGATTTGATGGTCAACATTCAGACTTTATGCAGGTACGGCGACACAAAGATATCGTATTACAGGACAGGGTTAATCTCAGGCAATTGGACGGCGTAATTGCCGCAGGGTGCTGCTGACTCGCGGCGCAACGATGCAGAGTTGAGGATTGACGGCCTGAGGCGGCTGGAGGCGAAGCCTGCAGTGGGACGATCCGGCCACCCCAAAGATGCGGCGTCGCCTCGACGGATTGGCGGCATGACGCAGGGCCAGCATTTGTCAGTTCAGCCCGAAGACGACGGCGTTGGCGCAATCGGTCAGGATCGCCGCGGCGCCGACCGTTATCGTACCGTGGTGGACCACCGGCTTTGGGAGCGGAGGCAAGAGGGGCCCCGAGGCGGCGGGGCCTGCGGTGTGCTCGCGGGCGCTGGAGTGTGGTCGTGGGCGCCAGGTTGCGGAGCGAGGCGGCGAGGCGGCTGGCGGAAAGCGATCGTTGGGCTCATGGTTGCTGTCGTCATCGCAAGCAGGCGGCGATTGCCTGTGCGTGGGTCATACGGGGAGCGCTGCACATGACGTGTGCGTATGTTGGGTGTAGTTGGCTGGTGAATGGCGATTCACGGGTGCGGCGGGGCATTGTCCGCATGGACGGGGCGATGCGTATTTGGGGCCGCGCATTGCCACTGCCGGCTGGTGGACTGGGCGGTGCGGGCGGTAAGATGGGCCGGGAAACAGTTTCGTGGCAGGCGTGCACCCACACACTAGTTGAGGGCAGATCAGACCGGCGCGCGGGGCAGCCAACGACCGCTTCGACGCATCGCCATTCGTTCGCGCGGTTGCCGCCGGTGGATGAGGTGCGTGGTGGCAGTCGATCAGGCCCGGTGGGACAGGCTTGCAGTCGACGACTCTTTGTGCGGTGCGGCACTGGCCGCCGTCGAGGAGCAGGTAGAGCTTTTTATGCCGAGGTAGGTACCCGCTGCGGTGCAACATGGGTGCTGGGGTCTGGAAGAGCACTTAGAAACGAGGATAGGGCTGGTTGAATACCGGTGGAGCAGTACGCGTCGGTTTTCATGATTTGAAACAGATGGCAAGCTTGGAAAAAGCAAGAGCTTGTTACAGTTGTTATGATAAACTTCGTTTTTTAACATTACATACATTAGCGGTAATCGCCAAAGGGTTATATCATTTCTACTGCCGACTCTAGGTACCTTAAGCTACGTATAGCTGCGGCACAGGTCAAGCTCAGTAATGAAAATTACGGGCCATGAAAATTGAATTATCAAGCGTTTGATCCAAATCCCAATCGGACGAGGCCTTGAAATCAGGGCCACAATGTGACAAATCTCTGTCATCCGTTCAAATCAGTTGCACTGGATGCCGACCCTGCCCTTTGCCAACGGCCTCGTGATGCTCCTCCCGCAGGTACGAAGGGCCGCAGCCCGAGCATAGCTCGGCGCGTCTCGAACGCTCGCGCTCCGCCAGTTGTGCGGGCGACAATATCCAGGTGTGCAATATTTCGACCCCGTCGAACTATTTCCACGTCCTGCGCCGCCAGATGCTCCGTCCGTTCCGCAAGCCTTTGATCATCATGACGCCGAAGTCGCTGCTTCGTCACAAGCTGGCGGTTTCGCAGCGTTCGGACATCTGCCACGGCGACGCGCATTTCCGCCGCCTGATGTCCGATCGCACACCGCCCGTCTGCAGGACTGGACTCCGGACTGCGAAACGCACATGTGTTGCAGGCGCAACGTGGAAGGCCAGACGGGACAGGTATGCAGGGAATGTGATATCAGAAAACGGCAGAAGGAGGATGTCGCCACGCGGCCGCAACCGCTGATCTCGGGCCCGCAGCCGGCGGTGTCGCCCGACGTGCGCGCGAACTTCCTCGCCTCGCCGCCGCTGGTCGTCGCTTACGCGCTGAAGGGCACGGTGATCGAGGATTTCACCACCACCCCGATCGGGCAGGACCAGTCGGGCAACGACGTGTTCCTCAAGGACATCTGGCCGACCAACCAGGAAGTCGCCGAGACGGTGCAGGGCGCGGTCGACCGCGACATGTTCGAGGCACGCTATGCCCATGTCTACAAGGGCGACGCCGCGGGCAACTCGGCCGTGCGCATCCGCAGGGAGGGGCCGGGGGCTCTGCACGTGTGCTGCTCGCGCGCAAAGCGAATGCTCGCCCCTGCGCCAGGCGCCGCCGCGCGCCGCCTGTATGCGCACGCCGCTGCTGCCAGAGGGCGCCTGACCGCAGGCCGCGCGGCCTTCTTTCGCCGGCGCTGACCGCGGTCGATGCGGCGCAGATCCAGGGCGGCATATTGACGAGCGGCCCGGCGATCCCACGTGCGCGTCGCGACGATTGGTGGGCGGCTGCAGCCAATCAGACTACTGTAGGCAGAAGCCAGGCAGTTGATGCCGATGACCTCAGGGTCCAGGCGAGGCTCCTATCTGGGTTCCAGGGACGAGCGTGGAAGCGCGTGTGGCGAGGGCGTGAGCAGCTGGGTCCTCCACATTTGGCCGGCGCGGCGCTGGCAGCCGCTTCGGCGCGATGTGCACGCCGGGTTGGGCAGCAGCCTCGAGGCCTGCACTTGCGCGCCTCTCGGCTGCTGCGCGACCGCGGCGGGCCCGCGCGCCCAGGACCACGCCCTAAAGCGGCCGCGCTCCCGGCGCTGCCCCCTGGTTTCGATCCTGTGAACTTGGCGTCCTCAGCGCGGCTGGGCCGATAGGATTCGATGTCAGCATCATGTTTGTGGCGGTCCCTGGCAGTCAAAGAGGCAGGCGAGGGGGCACCCGGTCCCGGGGCCGGACGCCCGCACGCCGCGACCATGCATGCTTGCCTGACAGGGCCGCCGCGACTGAGGAAGGCGGCAGGTGCAAGGGCAGCGCGGCGGGCGCGTAGCGCGGCGTGCGAGCAGTGGTCGCTGGGTCAGGGTCACTCAGTCACTCGGAGCCGATGCTTTGGGAATGTTGGGCTACGGCCTCGCGCCGCCAGCCCGCGCCACAAGCAGCCCCATCTGCGGGCTTACGCTGTCGCCGCCAGGGGCCCACACGGGCGCCGCCATGGGGTGCGGCAAACGCCCCCTGGACGCGCCTGACGAGCTGGTCGACAGGGACGGTCAAGCGCACAGCCCAGGAAGGACGCCATATCCCGCAATTTCTTTAGATACAGTATCGGAGACATGAGCTGCAGCACGTCTTTCGCGAACAACGAACTCCTCTACCATTACCAGCATCGAGCCAGCGGGTCAACAGCTGCGGCGGGGTCTGTAGATGGGAATCAGCTTGAAATCTGTGTCGTCAATGTAAACGTAGCCTTGTTCCAGATCAGTTGTTCTGAGCTGGAGCTGTCGCGTCGGAATCTGTTCTCAGCGTTCATCAGGTGGCCTGGCCGACTGTATGCGACACGCTGACACGAAATTCTCGATCTGGACCATCAAGCGTGCCGATCAAGCGGGACGCGCTGCGCCGCGCCGGGCCTCGCGCCGACGGGCGCGAGGGCGCTGCGGCTGCGCCCAGCCCGGACCAAAGCGCTGACAGCCGACCCCGATGGCCGCCGCGCAGCTGACCGCCGCGCCCCTGCTGGCCGCGGTCCCCGACGACGAGCCGGGCAACAAGGGCGG
>NNCB01001304.1:0-11312 GCA_002317545.1 Scenedesmus quadricauda | reverse complement strand
GGGCGAGGGGCCGGGTGACGGCGGTGACGGGCAGGCACAGTCCGACGACGGCGAGGGGAAGAGGATGATGAGAGCCGAGGCCGAGGCCATCTGAAGATTCCGACGATCGGGCGAGATCGCCATCATCACGACGCCGAGGATGAACAGCGCCAGCCGGACCTGCGCGGTCGATCGCAATCGCTGATAAAGGCTCCGCTTCGCCATGGAGGGCGATGTGGGGGAGGCGAGGCTGTCGGTGGCAGCGGAGGCGCTCCCCGACTGGGAGGACCGGTGGGCGCTCGCCTCAGCTGCGGCTGCTGCCGAAGGCCGGCGCGTTCCCCGTCTTTGAGGGCGCGGGCGTGCCCAAGGAGATGGCCGCCGTCGCTGCGCTGCTGCACGCGGGCGTGCCGGCGTGCAAGCAACTCTGGCCGTTGTGGAGAAAACAGGGAAGCAGCGGCGGAGAAATGGGGACGCGATCGGCGCCGGCGACGCCGTTACGCAATGAGATCGCGAAACGTAGTTTCCGGGTGTTTTTGGAGGAGCCGGGTCAAGAGTATATATCGTTGCTCAGGACTCGCCAGCCGTTGGGCTTGGTGGGCAGCCGGCTCGCCTGATCATGGGCGCACATCATGACCCTGACATACGCTGCGCGTTTGAGGCTCCGCCCCCACGCGCCTGCTCAGCTGGCACTTCGTCCCACAAAGCGCCAGCCGCCCGCCCACCATCCCACCGAGCTCCCCCCCGCCGCGCTGCTCGTGGACACCCTGCGGCTGGCGGCGCGGCTCATGCTGTCGCGCTACACCGCGGCCTGGATCAGGACGAGGCGCTGCTGGCGGCCGCCGAGAAGCTGCCGCCGCGGCTGCACGCGGCGGTGCGGGCGCGGGCGGGGGAGAAGCGGTGCTGCACGCCCTCCTAGAGGTGCGCATGCTCTGCTCTTTTCGGGAAGGAGTACGGGGGTGCACATGGAGAGGGCGGTGGGGCCGAGCCGATATCAGGGCGATGGAAATTGAAAGCGATCTGCAGCTTGACAGGAACAGGAAAAATGGCGACGTATCGGCACAGGGCTCGCTGCGCCGCCTGAGAGGCCTTGAAACGAGCTGCACCTCATGTGCCCTGCCACCTGCCCTCCCAGTCTCTTGGTGGCAGCGGCTCAGAGGGGCCTTTGCTGGACGCTGTTGCGAGGGAGGCTATAGTTGCGAGTTGCAAGATCTCAGGCCGGTCGTCGCTGACAGTCGTTCGCCGAATGTAATCAGGCGATATCCATTTGGCCGTCCAAATCGACAGGGCGCGTGCGGTCGACTGGGGAAACTGACGCGCCTCCGCGGGCAGTCCTTGCAGCTGCCGGAAAGCAATCGCATGCATCGACCCTGATACGGCTGCACGCGCGGCGCCTCGGCCGTAGAGCGCGGCCAGAAAGACGTAGTACCGCAGCTGATAGCGCTGGTACAGGATACCTCGGTAGATGAGATCGGGCTAAATACTGCGGCCATTCATGCCCTATGGACGCTGCACAAGGCGACCTGGAGAGGCTCAGCCTGACCCTGCAGCAGCACCGGGATTATAGCTTCGGATTATCTGCCGGACTATGTCATAACATGGTGAACGGCGCAGGCAGCACGAATGCAAATTACCAATGGCATGGATTGTGTGCCCTGGCTATGTCTCAGTATAGCCAGATAAAATACCGACTGCACCTGCGACTGTACTTCATTGCTCAGATGACAGGTAATGTGTAAGTCGAGCTGCCAGCAGCTCGTCGGCGGCTCTTCTTTCCCAGACAGCACCGACGGCCCTGCCGGACTTTTTTGTTCGAAAGCTGTTAATCTCGTTGTAACATGTTGAAGTCTACTAATTCGATCAGAGCCATTTCTGCAGCATCACCCATACGTGGCGCTAACTTGATGATACGTGTGTAACCACCTGGACGGTTAGCTACTTTTAGGACTTCTTTTCGCCCTGGATTTTCAGCAGGTGGGAAGACACGGATTGGATTGGTTAGGGTCGGCCCGCATCTTACCCGGCAGTGCTGACAATTCCTGCTCATGTCGCGCAGCGCGGTGTCCTAGCTGTGGCTCATCCCAGCCATGGCGAAAGCGGCTGCTGCGATGGCGGCATCAAAGCAGGCACTGAATGCTGCTGCATCACCAGCAAAGTTCAGCCCGCGCCAATGCTGAGGACCGGTCCTGCACCGTCGACGATCAATATGTGGCCGTGTCGTTCGGTAAGGATAGTGGTGTCGGTCATCGCGAATCTCTCCCTTTTGCGGGAGTCGAGCAGCGGTTGGTTGACGTTTACGTCAACCTCTGCTGCAGCCATCGAAGCGCCTGATTTCGATCCGCGTATCGCACTGAAGCCCGACAAGAATGGCAAGGGCGAGCCGCTCGGCGACTATCTGCTGCGCCTCGCGCATGAAAAGCCCGATCGCGACATCGACATTTTGCGCTGGAATTTCGGCGGGCTGAAACAATTCGCGATGCCGCGTATCCTGTCGATGGTCGCGCGCTGGAAGGTGACGCGCTCGATCAGCTTCCGGCTCGACAGCGCTCACCGAGGGCGAGCCGCTCAAAAGCCCCGGCCTGCTGTGTCTGGCCACTTTGCACAAGAGCTAGCACGGCGGCTGCAAACCCAGCCTTGCCGGGCAGCGGCAGCCCCAAGCCCGTGGCAGCGGCGGACGCCACCCCTTCAATCCGGGCCAGCCCCGCCATTACCCGACCAGCCGTGACGCCGGCAGCACCAGCGCCGGCGGCCCTGGCGCCTAGCGCCGCTCCCGCCAACCCACCCAAGCCCGTCGTCAAGCCCGTGCTCGCAAGCGCGGCCGGCGCGGTCGCGCTCATGCCCGGCCTCAGGTCGGTTGCCGCCAATGCGACCTCGGCCGCCTCGCCGCGGCGGCCCAGATGGCGCAGCTGCTGGGGCTGCTGCAGACGCCCGAGCAGGTAGTGGCCGATAGCGAGCTCCTGACGGTGCCGGCCGCGCTGCAGGCGGCGCTCGCAAAGCTCGCGGCAGCGGCGCAGGCGCTCGGCGGGGCGCGGATCGCGCTGCCGGCGGCGGTGCAGGCCGAGCTGATGCAATACCTGCGGCTGGCTGGCGGCGCCGGCAAGGATGTGCGGGCCGGCGGGGTCAACTGGCATGATGTTCTCTTTATATCTGCTGGATGGCAGGCACAGATACGGCGATGATCGACCGAATGATCCGGCGCTATGTTCCCGCGAAGATGGTCCAGCAAGATCATTGTCTTGCCGATGATCGCTTGCATGTGACGATCACCCTCTGTGACGGGCGCAGGAGCCTGCGCGCTCTCCGAGCGCAGTCATAAACTTAGCCTTTATGGAACACTAGTTCCTACCGTTCGCATCCAACCAGTCATTAGCACGCAGTCTGACATATATGGAACCGTGGACTAAATCTAATTTCCCACGCCAGCACCTGCAGCAAGCTGCAACGCTAGACCTTCAGTAGGCCACGATGTCAGCGCCTGCATGTGGGCAAGTGCTCCCAGTGAGATTGCACTCCGCAAGCACTTTGTTATCCATGCGCTGGAACAATTTTTTGCACCCAATCAAGCCAAATCATTGTACACAGCGCGAGGTGAGGAGCACAGCAACCGGAGGCCGGAATGGCCATGTAAGAACGACAACGATGATATACGTTGACCCAGGTCAAGACACCCTTAAAGCCTTAGGGGGCGCTAAATGATGATTATACCAATCCCGAACAGCTTTTCGCGGCAGGCTACTCCGCTTGTTTTGGCAGCGCGCTGGACCGCGTCATTACTTTAAGTAAAACTCCTGTAGCGGGCACGCAGGTAACGGCTAAAGTGAGTATCGGGCAAATCTTGTGAATGGCGGGGTTGCGGCCTGCTGTGGTGCTGCAGGTGAATGTGTTGCTGACTTGCTGTTGAGTGCGGTAAAGCTGCGTGCAAGGGCCCAATCTCGGGTGCGACCGTTGGGTTGCATGAGCATGCAATGCCACGAATCACCTTCCTAACGCGCGCGTCCACGCGAAAACCATTGCCTCGCAAAATGTCGCGTTTGCACGGGCCGAAAGCCAGAGGGCAAGCGTTGCACTTGCCTTCGCGCATTGCCCTTGGGCAGGATGGGCGCACATGAAAGACGATGAACGCGGCACTAGGTTGGTGAACGCCCCGCTTCACCGGCAAACGCTCTCGGGCATAGGTCACCCAGGTCGTTGGCCGCACCAGCTGGCCCGTGCTTGCAAGCCAGAGTGCCAGAGGGTCCCAGTACCATGCGTGAAAGCAGCGCCAGTCGAGCAATCGCATTTCCTGCTTGTTTCTCGTCACTACCGGCCCAGAACGGCGAGCAAGTCACCTTCCTCGACACCCCGGCCACGAAGCCTTTACCGAGATGCGGCAGCGCGGCGCCAACTCCTCCCCGCCGTCCGGCCACCCAGGTCGTCGCGCGCGAGAAGGCCATTGGCAAGGTCGGCAAGACCCTCGAAAGGCCGCCGACCGCGAGGCCGACCTGCGACCAACAAGGTCGACAAGGCAGGCGACCACTCCGCAGCGCTCCGGCCAACGCCTCCCGAGCGGCAGCATGGGCTCCATGAAGCGCGCGGCCCTGGCCGAGATCGACGTGGAGAAGGCCATCCGCTTTGCTGACCGCGAGAAGGCTGAGCTGCAGGCCAAGGTCGACCGCAAGATACAGGTGGGGATTGTGAGGATGAAGGGGGCCAAATCACACGGCTGGGCTTGGGGTAGATACAGGTTGCGTCAACAGGTCATCGTCAGTCAGTATAGATCCCTTGGAGCGCAACGCTATTGTTAAAGCATGATGTGGAGGTGATGAATGGCTCAGCCGCGACAACCCGCCTGCGCTGAATTGGGATCGAATGCTGCACGAACAAGCTGGCTGCGGTCGCTGCAACTCAGCCCCGCCCACATTGCCCGGTTCGTCAACCAGAACACCATTGACTGGCAGGCCAAGAAGGAGGACAAGGCCGCGCAGCGCGTGGACAAGGCCCAGGTGCGCCTGGACAAGGCCCGGTCCGCTTCGACGACTGTCGTCGGCCGCAAGACCGGCGGCTTCGGCGGCCTGCAGCTGCCCGCGCGGGCGGGATCGGTCGTGCGATGATGGCGCGCAGGCGGGCGAAATTGGCGGCATGCGCCCGGCGGTGTGACGAACCTGCCGATTCGGGTTAAAAATACCCGAAAGATCCCGGCCCTGTCGCGCTCCATGCCATTTGATGTACCGCTCTTGGCCCCCGGGCACTTCGGAGATGTCGGCTCCAACCAGCGTTTCCGTTTGGGTTCGGCCACATGAACTTCCCAGCTGCAGAAATGCAGCCATACCCCATTTGTTCCTACTCACTAGTTGATGAAAGTCGCTTGGAAGCCAGGCTGACGCAGCGTGTTGAGCCGGCTTTCAAATATTTCCGTGCATCGGAAGTCGCCGCAAAGCGACGGTCAATGCTGGCCTGACGGAACTGTTGCGCCCAAAGATTCGCTAGTTTGGCCGAGAGCTCGGGCGAAGGCGTCGTGAAGCTAGCATCGACTAGACTCGAGTTTCGCACAGGCGAAATCGCGAGTTGGTCCAACAATATCTCGGTTGCTTCACGAGCTAGACCGGCTCGCTCGACGCTCGCCATCGACGCATCGGGAATTCTCAGGTGTGTATTCGGAGTTTGGTTAGAATTGGTAGATCTCGCGACCCCCGCATCCATCCAGTGCTCTACCCCCCAAGGTATTCATCCGACGCTCTACCTCAATAGATTTCGCGGAGAACCAGCTATTTCCCGGTTTGATTGGCCTTTCACCCCTAAACACAACTCATCCGACAATTTTTCAACATTGAACGGTTCGGTCCTCCAGTGCGTGTTACCGCACCTTCAACCTGGTCATGCCTAGATCACCGGGTTTCGGGTCTAATGCAACAAACTCATGTCGCCCTATTCAGAACTCGCACGAGCACGCGCTGCTGGGGCCATTCCATCTCCAACTGGCAGTAAGCATTCGCTTGCTCGTACATCATAAAACTTAGCCTGTTTTTGACAGGCGCGCGAGTGCCAGGCCGGCATCATTCAAACAATAGTCTCACGCTTGATCTGAGGCTTCCATGGGTCGTGTCCACCTTAGTGAAGAAATTATATGCACGTCTTGCTCGCATTCGAGGTACAATCGGCGCTTTCAAGATCTTTCTGGATTTCTCCAAAACGGTAAACTCCCGAGCATCTGCTTTAGCCTATGTAAACCGGGTTTTTCAAGTCTTCAAGAGCCTCGATCAGGTGCGCGCCCGCTGGCGGCACGGGCGCGCTGTGCCCGACATGGCCAAGCGGCGGAGCATGCTGCGCTCAGATCGTGATTTGGCGGCGACCTATCACAACCGAGCTGTTGGGTCAACCTTTCTGTCAATGCGAACAACTGCATGACCCCAACTCCTGCGGTTCTATGACAGGAAGGTATGTGAGCGGCCTTGGCCCGGCACCAACATGCGGCCGCAGGGTGGCGGGTGGCGCCTCGCTGCATGGCAATGCGAAGGCCTCAAGCTGCACGGGCCCATGCGAGAAATTGTGTGCACCGCCCAAACCAGCGGAGCGACGACCAGCGAGTTTGTGGCCATCGTCGCTCCGTCATTGACCCTACAAGCCGCATCTCACCCGGCCGCACCCTTCTGCTGACCCGACTACCACGGGCCCCAGGGCTTCGATTCCTGCCATGGAGAAAACGCGCCTGTCTGTGGCGCGCACCTTTTACCGCACCCCAGCCGTCGTCAAGTACCTGGGGGCGGCCGGCGGCGGTGCGGTCGGCGGCGCTGGGACGCCGTTTCCAGGGGCCTGCGGGTGCGCACCCCCTCTTGATTTTGCACGCATCGCTGCTCTGCTGCCAGCCCGTCCCCCGGGTGCAAGGCAGATGGGGCGCAACGTTGGCGTTGTTTCTGTACCTGGAGGTGTGACGCATGCACAGCAGCGCATGCACAGCAGCACATGCGCCGTCCGGCCCCGTCACCCCGTCCTACACTGCCGCGGCATGCCGTCGGTGACGCTCAACCGCCCGCTGTTTGAGGGCGCTCTGAGGGACCTGCTGCTGGAGGGCGGCCAGCACAGCGTTGAGCTGTGGGCGGATACGGCGCGCACTGGAAGGTCGCAAAGTCGGCAGCGGCGACGAGGGGGGGCCGGCTGGCGGGGCGGGCTTTGCCGGGATTGGCATACCATCCACGAGCCTCTGAAGACACTCTCGGGGCCGACGAGTGGGGCGTCTGCCGCATGCTTCAAGCGCCGCATTTGCGGCGGCTTGAGCAACGGCTTTGCCCGCATTTATGCCTTGTGAACGCCCGCTCGACACTTCCAGGAGCGCGTCCCCCGGACGGCTGTCGGCCTTTGAGGATGAGCTGTTCAGGGGCGGAGAGGCGGCCGACGCGCCGCTGGTGGCAGCGGTAGCGCTGGGGTACTCGGAGGAAAAGTGGACGGCGGGCGCTCAACCGCGACTCAGGAAACACGTCCTGCACGCGCGCGGCGCCTGGTAGCGTAGCAGGGGTGACCATCAGTCCACGGCGGCGGGCCTCCTCGTGAGTATGGCCTGAGTCCTGGCCGACACCTCGCTGACGCAGGACGTCCTCATCTCTCTGTCGACGCACTAATATGCGCCCACCCGCGCCCCTCAAACCCGCGACGCTCGGCGCTGTGCCCGACGGGCAATGCGGCCGCCAACGCAGAACTGTCGAAGAACCGTGCGCAGAGCGTCAAGGCAGGCACGCTCGAGAAGCTCGGCTTCGCGGCCGAACGGGTCGTGCTGGAAAAGCCCGCCGAAGCAACGACGACGGGCGCCGACAATTCGGCGGCGCGCCGGGTCGAGGTGACCGTGAAGGGTTGATCGTCTTTCGACCCTTATGAAAAAGGAGCGGGGCCTGCGGGTCCCGCTTTTTTTTGCGCGCGCGAGTCGCGACTCGCGGAGCCGATCGGCGGGCGCGATTCGGCCTTTGTGTTTGTGAATGTGTTTGTGAATGTTCTTTGTAAACGCTGGAGTGGGAGCTCGCTTGCGACTGACATTTGTCTGTGAGTGTGTCGATTGTGTGTGTGCACGCGTGCGCGCATGCATGAGAAGCTGCTAGGGTCTGCATGTTTGCTCGTGGCATGCGGATGTGGCGCGGCGTGTGCGCCAGCCAGCACCGTGTCTCCCGAGGCCACCTGCCGACCATACCCCGCAGTCGACCCTCACCCACGACCCCACCAACCTGCCCACCTTGGTGGTTCTTCGTCATTCTTTGCCGCCAGAGCGAGACCATAGAGCAGCACCGCGATGTCCTGGAGCGCCGCCAGGCCTGCGCCGCGCTGTCCGCGCTGCTGGCCTTCACGGAGCTCACGGCCGACGCGGCCGCGCTGGGCAAGCACACGCTGGCCCTGCACGACCGCCGGCAGGTGCGGGCCGGCTGGGCGACGCTCGCTCCATGGCCGGCCCTTTGGCGCACTGGCCGGGCTGGCGTGGGGGAACGTTCCTGAAGCTGTTCTCGTGTTGTCGGCCCTTGCGGCACCGGATGGCGGCGGCGATCCTCGCCCCGCTCGCAGGCATCATGCGCATGGATGCGGCGGCGCAGCGCGCGCTGCACGTTTTCCCGGCGCGCGGAGACGCACGGCAATTCAGACTGTTCGGCCGCATGTCCGGGCTGAGCATCCGCCATTCGCAAGCGTCGGCTTCAATGTGGCGCAAGGAGCGTGGCCTTGTCCAGGGCCTCGTCCCTTGGGGACACGTGCGGGGTGGCGCGCGTGGCGCCCAGCAAGCTTGCTTCGGCAGGCCAGTCACCCGGCAACAAGGTGACGCGCCGCGGTTCGCTCCCGGCCAGAGAGTTTTTCTTGGCTCGCGCTCCGCCTGGGCCCGGCGGTCGATCAACTTGCGCCGCACCCAGCGCCTGCAACCGACGGCCGCTCGTCGGCACCTGCGCCCCCGCACTCACATCTACGGCGTGCGCCGCGCCGCCACCTGCGCCGGCCCCGCCGCCGCGAGCAGGTGTGGCTCAAGCAGCCGCTGGTGAACGCCGCCGACATCGCGGCGCGCCTGGACGTCGTCGAGGCATCGCGGGCGACGCCACACTGCGCGACGGCGTGCGCGACGCGCTGCGCGGTGAGGCGCGCCGCGGCGGGGCCAGGCCCCCGTCGCTCACCCCAGCGGACCTCGCTCGCCGCGTGCCCCCTCACGCGTAGCCTCACCATGCCACAGCGGCAAGCCGAGCGCGCGCCCCGCGGTGCTCGCCTCGACCCGAACGGTCTCCCGACCGCGTCGCCCTCACCGCGGGCAATGCTTCGTTGAACGGCATGCCGATTCGAGCGGCTGACCCTCCAGCTCGAGGCAAGGCGATCGTCGGGGTCGGTGGCTGAGCCAGCTGACCGCGCGCCGAGCGCGTTGCCGCGGATGGAGGCGCTGCGGTGCCACGCATAGGCGCGGGCATAGCGCGCCGGGATGCTGGTGCTCGGCGGGCGCCCCGTGTCGCCTAGTGCTGTACCCCGCTTGCCTTGGCGCCTGCCCGCCGCTGAGTCTTTGCGGGCGAGCCGCGCTGTCTGCCGACGCCCAGGACTGTCCGGCCTAGGCGCGTCGCGCATGCCACGAATCCGCCCAGCAAATCGGCCTCGGTATCATTTCCCACAGCCCTGCACACCCATGGTTTGCCATAGCCATCATCCGCCTCAAAACACACCCATCGCACCCGCCGTGCCGCATGTTTGCGTCGCCCCTGGCCGCCGCCCATTGACGACGAGCGCCTTCAGTGTACGTACTCCCGCGTTGAGGATTTAGATATGGATAGATCCAACATAATGACCGAATCCCCCATACCTGTAGTCAAGGTCCGGATGCCTCATAGAGAGTTGCTCTTGCCCGCGCTCGAGCGCGTATTGTTTGGCGGCATGATCAAAGGCGTAGGAAGCACGCGCTCAAGCGGATGCTGCGGCCCGCTGGGCGAGTGCGGGCGGGGGGAGCGGCCACCTGGCGATCGCGCAAGTCCCGCGAGGCACCGGTCTCTGGGAGGGTCAAGCGTGCCCTGGGCAACGCGGTGTGTGAGGTGCAAATTGCGAGCCATGCAGGTGGGCCGTCCTTCCTGCACTGCCTAATTCCACTGCCCCTCCCGATACACACACACACTCAAAATACACAGCACAGATCGCACCGGTGTCAACCACACACTTCGCGCGCACCCGCGTGGCGCTGAGGGACTCGAAGGACGCGGTGGAGGACGACATCCAGGCCATTGCCACGGTGGGTGGGTGTGGGTGTGGGTGTGGGGGAGGGGGTTTGCACTGGCCGGGCTGCATGGACCAACAGTAGCCGTGGGTGGTGACGGGTGCTTTTTGCGCAAGAGGAGCCAATCACCGCCACCGATGGTGGCGTCCTCCTTCCCTCAGTCCCCTCACATCATACCCCATCCCGCCCTGTGCAACCCCCCCACACAACAAACACAACAACAACACACACTACAGGTGTAAACCATGTGTATACCAAAGTTCACACACAACACATGGTTATGTGCAATCGCACATGTGCGTTCACCGATGACACAACACAACTCTCCCTCTTTTCCACAAACACACATGCGCGCGCGCACTCACACACACTCGAACACCCACAAGCTCTCACTCCACCAGCAACACAGGCCTGCTGGCGCATCCGCACCCACATGCAAACCCAAAAGCCCACACCCCATTCATCCCCACCCAACCCCTCCCCCCCTCCCAGGCTGTCGCCAAGGACCTGGGCCTGGTGCTGGACAAGACCATCAAGCTGGAGTGGCACAAGGCCGCCAACACGCGCACCCGCTGCCTGCGCATCACGCAGAAGGAGGAGAAGGCCGTGCGCAGCAGGCTGCAGGCAAAGTGAGGGGGGCGACAAGGCTTCCGCTGCACCCGCGACGAAATCGGAGACGATGGCGTCGATCGGAATGCCCGCGCCGGCGATCAATATTCCCGTTTGTCCGGTCGCGCGAAAGCTGGCCTTCATGCCGGCGTCGGTCATCTCGCGGGCAATGGCTAGGGCCGAATATTTCTTGCCCACCGCGCAATCGGTGCCGACCATCAGCATTCGCCTGCCCGACCGCTTTCGCCCGGAGCCAACCTCCCGGCCCAACCCTGCACGTGCGCAAGTGCAAACATGCATCAACGCCCATCAAGTCGCAACCATCTGACCGCCCACATACCACCTTGCCCGCGCCCTTGTCCCCCACCCCCCAACACGCGCCATCACCGCGTGGTGTTGCTCCTCCCCGCCACCCTGCCCCGGGTCGGCAGGTACAGTGATAGAGACGCGCAAGGACGGCACCAAGTTCACCAACAGGGGCCTGAGGGATGCGGCTGAGCGGCAGGCGGACGTGTGTGCCCGGAAGTATGCAGGACCTGCAGAG
>NNCB01001303.1:0-11313 GCA_002317545.1 Scenedesmus quadricauda | reverse complement strand
GGTTGTCTGATGTGTGTGATGTATAGTCCTTTGTTGGTGGGTAACGTCCGTTATCTTCCCATTTTACCAGCATAGCGGCCGCGGTAATACTGTCTGCATGTACATTGAACGGTTGCGGGCATGGATTTAATGTGGTAAAGTAAAGTGGGCCACGCATGCGCCGGCCGCGGCGCTGCGCTCAGCCCCCAAGCTCACGACACCCCGCTTTCCACCCGGCCACGGCCAGCTGCTCCCGAAACCCCAGGAAATCGAGGCCAGCTGCTGCTGCCGCCGCGCACTCCCTCAGCCATCGAGGCCCTGTTGCAGGTCCGCCGCTCACTTCCAGCACCGCCCAACTGGCCTGCCTCGCGAGCGGCGCGCGCGCATTCGCGTGGCCGCGCACAGGGCGCCAGGCCACGAGCCGGGCGGCCTTGACACGCATCCCTCGGGTCGGGATGAGTGCGGCGCCGTCAGCGAGCTTTTCGCGCCTCGCCGCCATGCGGGCGGCCGCCCGGCGCACCTGCCTGCCGGGCGCCGGGAGAGGGAGGAACGCGGAAAGCAAGCACGCATCATTCTTCGAGCCGCTCTTTTTTGAACGGCTGTTCGTTGTATTGATATCGGCATGCACCTCCATAGGCACATCATACTTGGTCAATATCTCGCAAAGGTCATAAGCAATGCCTATACTTTTAGACACTTCCAGTGACACTACGTACCGCCTCCCTCCTCCGGTCCCTGTCGGCGCCGCGCTTCCCAGCGCCCCAACCGACGGGCTGCGGCTCGGCTACCCGCAAGTATTCACTTCGCGGTGTGCCCAAGCAAAAGGCGCCGCGACTTGTATCGCGGCGCCCTGTATCACCGGGTCAGAAGAAGCGCGTACCGGGCCGCGCCCCGATCAATGTTTCTTGTCGGCCCAGATGTTGCGGTACGACAGATAGGCGAGGATGGTGAAGATCAGCAGGAACAGGGGAGCGACTGCCCTGCCGCCGTCACGAAGGGCCACCAGTTTCGGCTGCGGCGGCCATCGGGAACGCGGTGCGCGTCCGGAGCACAGCCGACGCCCGCCGTGCCTGCCGCGGCCGCAACGGCGGCCCTCACACCCGCGCAATTCCCACGCGGCGCGCCTGCACGCTCACGGAAGCATGCGTGCGCGCCGCTGCGCGGACCAGGCCATTCGCATGCGCTCCCCTCTTACACGCGGTATCTGAAGGAAAACCACATTCGCGGTCGGCTCGGTCGGGCGCAGGCCATCCTTGCCGCGCGTCGCATGCATCCGTCCTTGCCGCTGATCGTGGAAGTGGAAATCTGCACCGGGCTCCGAGCCTCCGGGCCCGAGCGCTGCCCCGGCCTCGGCCGCTCGCCGCCCCCGACTGCGCCGTCCCTTCGACGCGGGAGGCGGTGCGGATTGCGCAGCGGCGCCCCTGCCCAAGGATCGCCGCCGGAAGATCCTCGAACTCGATCGCGGCCGCTATTTACGAAGGCAATTATTCGACCTATCTCGAAAAGAAGGGCAAGCGTCTCGAACAGGAAGCGCGCGAGGACGCCGGTCGCCAAAAGGCGATCAAGGACGAACTCGAGTGGATCCGGCAATCGCCCAAGGCGCGCCAGGCAAAATCGAAGGCGCGTATCAAGAGCTTCGACCAGCTCGTCGAGGCGCAGGAAAAGCGCATTCCCGGCAAGGCGCAGATCGTCATCCAGGTTCCCGCGCCGTCGGCGGCAAGGTCATCGAGGCCGAGGGCGGGTATGTGATGAGCTTCGTGGAAAACATCCTTATCTACCTTGCGGCGAAGGTAGTTGATGTACACCTCCACTACGTTGGTGCCGGGATCGAAGCGCAGGTGCCAGACGTGCTCGGCCAGGTCCATTTTGGTAACACGAAATTTGCCCAACTGGCAGCACCGCTATCTCAGCAGGGACTGCGCAAGGTACTGTGTGTTTGTGTGTTTGTGTGTTTGTGTGTGTGTGTGTGTGTGTGTGTGTGTGTGTGTGTGTGTGCGTGCGTGTGTGTGCGTGTGTGTGTGTGTGCGCGCGCGCGTGCGTGTATGAGCGATGGGTGTCGTGCCCAACGTTGCCACTCTCTCGCCATCTGTGTGAACGGCTTGTGCAGGCATTGCCTTGGATGCACTCAGTGCATAACGGATGTGCAGCAGGGTATCTACTAATCACGACGGGTTGGGTCTACATAGGGGTCGTCAAACGAAAAGGGGGACCGACAATGACATTGCACCAGATGCAGCGCCAAGCACGCTCGTCTCACAACGACCCGTGCGCGCAGGGTGGAAACCAACCGGCAGGAGGATGATGCCGAATGGCGGGATGTGCCTTGCGCGCTCGCAGCTTGCTGCCTTCGAGCTGCGGGGGCCGCAAAACCCGCCATGTCCAGCTCGGTGACGGGAAGGAGGCAAAACGCGGCGATCCCACGGCAACCCGCAAAAAAGGATTCCGCCGATGCGATTACGCGCTGGTTACCACTCCGCTTGCCAGTCTGCCGCGCGAAGCGCGGGGTGCATCCCGCAAAAAAGACGGCGCCCGGCTCCATGAGCCGGGCTGGGACCAACACGCCCCAACCCGCCCGACTGACGGGCCGGCCGCCGGCCGCGCCCCATCGCCGCGCCTCATCCGAGCTCCCGGTCACGCGCATCACGCGATCGTGACCCCTGCGGCCTGCCCTCAGAACATGCTGACACCGTGGCGGCCGCAAACACGAGGAACAGCACCCCGCTGATCGCGTTGACCGTCCGCTCGCTCACGTGCTGCCCCGCGATCGCGCCGCCCACCACCGCGATCGCCGTCGCCGCCGCGTGGCCGGCGGTCGCGCCGACGGCGACGCCCACCGGGCTCTGCGCCACGGCCAGCGCGATCGTGGCCAGCATGCTCCTGTCGCCCCACTCCGCCAGGAACACCAGCGTCGCCACCTCCAGAAGGTTCGCCCAGGACGCGCCCCTGCCGCTGCCGGCCTTCACCTTGCCGCTGCTCTCGGCCTCGTCCACCACCGACCGCGCGTCCTGCAGCTCGTCCTCCGCACCGCCGTCCGGCTCGGCGGCGGCGGCGGCCTGGGGAGGACGGGGGCGGGGGCGCGCGCGAGCAGGCGCCGGTCGGGGCAGGCAGCGCGCAAGCCCTTGGGCGCATGCTCGCCTGATCACGTTTTCAGCTTCCCAGCCGGCGCAAAGCCAAACCACTCCCGCCAAGTTGCCGGTTCCGGCGCAACGATAAATGCCGCATTGACGCCTTCGAATGGCCGCGCGCGCCCTGCGGACGGATTTGCATGGAGCCTGTTCAGCCGCCCACCTTGAGTGACCGCAGCCAAAGACGACCAGCAGCGCGACGCCCGCGATCTCGCGCACGGGCAGGCTGGTCATGAGCGCGTCGGGCACGCGCGAGAAGACGACGCCGATGGCCACGCTGATGACGGTCATGGCCGCCAGGGCGGCGACGGAGCCGACAAAGGCCACGAGCCTGCGTGGCGGGCAGGAGTGGGTGGTTGCAGAGGATTGAAGAAACGCAGGCCTGCCAGCACGCTGCGCGCATGACTCCAACACAGACCATGCGAGCGCGCACCAAGCCGCAAGGAGCATTCGCACCGTGGACACCCTGCGCACACAAAGGGATGTGCTCAGCGCACACGCTCGCGGCTCGCGCAACACGCCGCACAGCAGAGCAAGTCCTGGACGCACAGCTGCACGAGGATGCGTCGAAGGCGCCGACCGGGCGGCCGTCGCTGGTCAGATTGTTGAGGATCGCCGACGCAATGCCGGGATAGTCAATGCCGCCGTGGCTGAAGAAGGTCTTGTCCTCCGCGGCCAGAAAAGCGCGGACAGCAACGGGGAATCCACTGCGACCCAGCGGGCCGTCCACCAGGTAGCCTGGGGCGATGGCGTTCTGGCGGTGGGTCGTGGCTATGGGCGTCGGTATGATCTTCGCCTGGCCGCATCTTGTCGACGACCGCCGGGAAATCCTGCGCGAGTGGAAAATGCTCGCGCTGCTCGGAACCTTGGGTATCGGGGCGTTTGCCCTCGTCGTCTATTGGGGGCTTCAATATACCACAAATGAGGGTTGGTTCCTGCAGTGCTGCTTTCGGCCTCGGGTCAGGTCGAACGGCGCGCGCGCAGTTTCCGCAAGGCTGGCGATCAGGAAGATCACCGCGATCGGAAACAGCAGCAGGTTGAAACCGAACGCGTTGACGATGCCCAGCCCGTGCCCCTGCTGCGCCTTGATAATCTCGTTCAGGTTGAAGCTGTCGGCGTAGAGCACGACGCAGACCAGGATGAAGCCGATCGAAACTTCATAGGAAATCATCTGCGCCGCGGCGCGCATCGCCGAAAAGAAGGGATACTTCGAGTTCGAGGCCCAGCCCGACAGCACCACCCCGGAAACGCCGCGGCGGCGACCTCGAAGGGGCTCGAAGCGTTCGCGGCGGCGACTATGCGCGCCCCATGTTCGGAGCCCGTGTCAGCTGCAGACGGCGCTAAATCGGTGACTTTGTAGAAATGACCCCGAGCCGGACGGCGCGCAATGAGCCAGCGAGCTGCTGCGAACGCTGGTCAACCGGACAGGCAAGCCAAGGCCCGCCCGGACGTGCACTCGATTTGTTCAGTCCATGGCCTCATTGCGCTGGCCCGGGGGCAGCGGCAAGCACGAGACGTGCCATGGATGCTGAAACAAGTTCAGCATACGAGTGCGAGTGTCTAGGACGCAAACCAGCCTTTGCAACGAGTATGTTGATGGACAGAACCCTTTGTCTGATTGAATGTTGGCCTCGTGCTGGCGCGACATGCGATTTCCCATCTCGATTGATCCATGCTGCTGTATGCTGTTGCAGCTGGGGGGGCGATGGAATGGCTGCGCCGCAAGCGCTGGATTATCACATTCTGACCACCACAGAGCTTGACTGAGACAAACTGTTTAAGCTGAATTTTCAAGGTCCAAGATGCGGTCCGGCGGAGGGGTCGCATGGTCAAGTTTATTCGGGCGCTCAGCATCGTGGCTTTGACCTTGTGTGTGAGTCTCCTGCAGGACCCCACTTCGTTTTCGCACTGCTGGTTAGGCTTGAAATCCAGCCACTCTCTGATGAAACCACTTGGCTGCACCCTGTTTGCGAGCTGCTGCCCCTGCCTGCGACATTGCAATCAGAGCGGCCCTAGACGACAGCCGGCTGCCCACGTGACCTCCGGTCATCACCGCCAGCGACTGCCTGGCAGACCTAGAGTGGATGCACGGACCCAGGCAAGGGTAACGCTGGACCTGCCAGTTTCACCGGCCGTGCGGGCGAGTTCGATCGTGCGCTCACTTCTTGGCCTGCATCTTCAGCACCAGTTTGTTTGATTGAGCTTCGAGGCGGGCGTTGCGACCGAGCGCTCAGGCGAGCGAGCCGGGTGTCCCAGGGCGTCGAGGCATGCATCAAGCCCCCCGTCGCATCTGTCGCGACCTCTCATTGCCAACAATCCCGTGCGGTTGGAGCGGGCGTTTCCCGGCGCCCGCGCTTTGTCTTTCGGACATCTCCAGCCCACCACCACCATCTCCAGCACGCTCAATGCCTCGGCCGGGCTGACCGGCTTGGCGGTGACGTAGGTCACCGTGCCCTGCACGCCCGGCGCGATGATGTAGTTCTGGCCCAATGAGGATGGCGCGCACGATGCGCTCCTTGACCACGGCGTGGCTCATGGCGCCGCCATCGATGCGGTTGACGCGACTTCTGCCTCTTGCTCGGCGCTCCAGGGTCGCCGGCGGCGATGGGGCAACTGCGCAGACGGGTGCAGACAAGGCGCTGCGAAGGGCCGGTCAGCACGGTCGAAGGCGCTCAGAGATAACGGTGCCTTGGGGCAGCAGCGACATCGTGCCGGATGAAGCGGTCGGTCTTTCTTACCGCCTCACAAGCCCGCCTCGTTGGACGGTCGCAATGCCACGTCGGTCCCGCGCCGCTGCCAGAACCAACTCAGAGCGCGCCGCAACGGCGCCCCACGCGTGCGCACTCACCCCGTGCAGCCGCACGCCGGTGGCGGCGCACTTGGGGTGCTTGGTGGGCTTCTTCTGGTACTGCACCACCAGCTTGCCCCTTCAGGGGAGGAGGGGGAGGGGCGGGAGGTTGGTCACATAAAGCACAATCGGGCTTGACCAAAGCTGCCTCGGACGCAAGCCACGGGCCAGGTGATGCCGCACACAATACAAGCCCGAAAAGCGCCTCGCGATGAACATGGATACATCCGATATTGTTCAGGCACTGTCGCGGAGTCGCGGCAGACCGGTGGCTGGCATGACTCCCGAAGAGAAGGAAATCGTCCGCGCGCGGCAGACAGTCGCGTCCGGTGTGGAGGCGCTGTTGTGCTGGCGCCTTCGGTACGTCAGCCATCGCACCATCTTGCCGCTGCTGCGGCGCATCCGGCGTTCAGGGGGAATACGCTGCACGTGCTGCGCGGCACGGCGGTTGAGGTTGGGCTGGTCGTCTGAACAGTGGGGGCCTCCAGGAATTTGTGATGCAGGAAGGAGGCGAGTTGGTGACTCGCGATCGTAGCCGGTGGCCGCGATCGAGGTCACCGCACGGGCTGGTCGCCGTGGCCACGTAGTTGCGGCCGGAGTTGATCTGCACCTGTTCGACCAGGTTGGTGATGCTGCTGATGCCGCGCCGCTGATGCCGCCGCCGTAGCTGAAGCAGCTGCCGCGCTGCCGCTGCTGCTGCCGCTGCTGCAGCCGCTGCTGCGCTGCTGCTGCTGCCGCAGCTTCCGCTGCTGCTGCCGCTCCTGCCACAGCTGCTGTCGCAGCCGTAGCTGCTGCTGCTATGACAGGTGAGCGGCCGCGGCCTCCAGCGCTGCCATGCGACGCCGTCAACCTCTCAGCAGCGATCGCCTACTGGCCGCGCGTAGCAGCCGGCACTCATGGGGCGTCTGGGGCCACGGAGCTTCGGCCAGGTCCAGGCAATCAAGGAAAAAAGCTCCATCGTCGCATCGCCGCTCGCTGCAGGGTTGCTGCTGCACGTGGCTGCATGCCTGGCACGCCCGTACTGTGCTTCGGCTTTGGCGAGCAGGCGACGCCATGCCGCTGTGCAGGTCTGCAAGACCTCGAACGCTGCCGGTGCTGGCCGCGGCGATCACTATGCTGCTGACACCGGCAACTTCGGCACCACATTCTATGATGCGGCGGGCGGCGGCGATCCCGTGCTCTACCAGCATCTGTTCTGGTTCTTCGGCCACCCCGAAGTCTACATCATGATCCTGCCGGGCTTCGGCATTGTCAGCCAGGTGATTTCGACCTTCAGCCGCAAGCCGGTGTTCGGTTATCTCGGCATGGCCTATGCCATGGTCGCGATCGGCGTCGTCGGTTTCATCGTGTGGGCGCACCACATGTTGAGAGTCGGCGTGTCTCCACCTAGCTCAAGCACTAATAAGCTACTGCATGACAAGCCGAATGGCAAGCTGCTCACGGCATCGCGACTGGCGGCCTCGCGACCTTGTTTCAGGAACAGGCACATCTGTTCGACCGCATCGAACCCGACCTCACGCTCACGGGTGCTTCAAGCCGATGCTTGGGAAAGAGGGCCATAGAGAGGACTGCGAAGCCGATAAAGGCCCGGCAGCTGGATCGGTGCATCGGTGCAGCTCGTTGTGCAGCCACGTATGGCCTGTGCAAGTCAGCCCTGGGCGATTAGCCGAATGTTCCACTGCCCAGATCCTCGAACACCGCAAAGCTCTGCACAGGATTTCCCTTGGACCATGCAATGCAAAAATTGCATTCCTTAATTGGGTTGGCGTATTTGAGGCCGGATAATATTTTGATTTTTCTTTAATAATTTGCTCAATACCTCTTCCATTTATCTTAGTGAATACGCTATTCGCCATCCTTATTTTTAATCTCAGAACTTTGACTTTTAATTCAGTATTATAATAATCCATTATTGACAGCTTTCCGTCTAGCAACCCACGAGGGATACCGGCGCGATTTAATCTGAAGTACACTGATTTTCAGGATGGACACATCTTTCAGGTGCGTCATAGCTAGTAGTTTTACTACGTAGCTATTGGCTCCCAAGCGGTAAGAAGAATCCACGTCATCTGGCGCTTTGGACGTACTGAAAACAATGATTGGGATTGATCTGAGCCGGGTGTCCGCTTTCAGGACCCTAAGTACATCCCGGCCATCCCGCTTGGGCATATTGGATCGAGCCTTGCTCGCGAGCGCGTGCGGCAAATCGCGAACTGCAACGCTTGTTCCCCGCCATCGGGATGCACATTATCTACGCCCAGTATCAGTCGCATGACCTCCTCCTGAAGCGCATTGCCGACTACAAGGGAATCGCAGAAGCGGTGGCCGCGAAAGATAGCCAGTCGGCCGAACGCCAGGCGCGGTTACATGTTGAACATGTTCGCGAATTCATCGATCAGACCGGGCAGTTTCCGCTTTGATTTCCTGTTTTTCCACACGTCCTGCAATATCCAGTAAATCTATGCGTACCGTGCCCGCTTCTTTAAGGGTCACAGCAGTGTTTGGTTGGTGATTCATATGGTGTTGCCTGTATCACCTCCGCCCGCTGACGCTGGCCGGGCGATGAACCCCGGAAGGAGAAGAGAGATGCACCATGAAATCGTATCGCGCGAGGAATGGATGTCGGCGCGCAAGGCGTTGTTCGAGAAGGAGCGCGCGATGACTCACGCGCTTGACGCGCTACGCGTCGAGCGGCGCGGATTGCCCTGGGTGAAGGTCGAGAAACGCTATGTGTTCCTGGAGCGTACTTCGTGGCTTGTAGAGAAAGAAAACGATCGAGCATCGGCGCGGGACCTGGGCCACTACCATCTGTACGATGACCGATATGCGCACACAAGCAACGAAGACGCCACGCCGCAAGGCGGATCCGGTTACCGGTCAGACGGTGACCTGCCCAACGATCAACGGCCCGCATAACCTGCCTGGCAAAGCACTTGCGGCAGCTGCGAGCGCCCTGCTTCGCTCCGAAGCCCCCAGGCGACGGCGCTCGCCATCCGGTCGCCGAATCGCGGCTTCGGCAGGAATCGGTGATGAATCTGCTCGCGGACGGCACTACGGCAACGTGTGCACGGGCTCAATCGGAAACCTGGGTAGTGCCAGCAAGCAAACCACCAACTGCCCGCGCCGCACCGCGTGCGGGCCGCGGGAAGGGACGCGGCGCGGAGCCGGCCGAGGCAGGGGGGCGCATGCAGGCGCGGTTGGCGCGGCGCAGGCCGCGCCCTGCCTCTTCTCATGGCAGTGATTTTAACCTGGGCTCGCTCAAATCGGCGGTGATCGATCGGCTTCCAAACCGACTTCCCGGATTCCAAATATAGCGAGGAGCTTGCCTCCTGCGGGTAGCACGCCCAGTCTAACCTGGCTAAAACCACGACCCACTCAAACTTCCAGGTGGCCAACAGAACGATGAAGCGAAGTATTTGAGCTCGGGTTCGCACGACAAAACGGGCCGCCACTGCCTTGCTACCGCCCCAACGGCAAGCTGGATATTCACCAGGCTGCGCTGCGCTACAAACGTGCGCATCTCGCGCAAAAAATGCGCACATCAGCTGACGGCTGTATGTTCCCCAACGCGGCCCTTCTGAAACACGCACCCGGAACCCCCAGGACGAGTGCATGAACCTGCGGGAGGTGCGTGCGGCTGGCGGGGCGATGGGGCAGCGTTGGGCGGAGCGGCGGTGTCAGAGGAACAGCCTTCGCCGGGCGTCGGGCGTAGCTGCGCCTCGAAGGGCCGGGCCTGGCCTGTTGTGCCTCGGTGGAAGCGGGCGTGCCCTGGTTGGATGGACGGCTGAGCTGGGGAAGCGGCGTTCACAACCGCAGCCGCAGCTACGCCTGTCGAGGAAACGGCGCCAGTTTGCTGAGCAGCGCCGGCACGCCCACGCTGGGGCGGGTGGGACGGCGCCGACCCGCACGGCGCCATCACCTGCTCGCGCGGTCAAGGCGGCGCGCTGCACGCTTCCCAGACGGCTGCCATCAGCAGACCCGAATCCTCCAACACAGGCACACATGCTGACACATAAACACACTCGCGGCACATGCACAACATGCACCCTCTGGGCCCGCAACTGGACGCATGCACCTGCACACACGATCACCCAGTCGTAAGCAATGACGCTTCCTGTCGCCTTCCCACACAAAGTCAAGTCCCTGCGCCGGCTGAGCCACCCGCTGTTCGGAAGCTGAAGGAGGCATTCGGGAAAATGACGAGCTGTTCTTCGTGTTTGACGTTCCTGGTGAGTCACAGGGAGGATGGTGGTGGTGTTGGAGACGGCGGTTGGTAGCGGGCGGGAAGTTGCAGCGATGCAGCGGGCTTGACGAGTGCCGCTGTCGCGGCAGCTGACGTCGTCAGGACTTGGATCAAGCCAGGTCACAGTCAAGTAAGCTGCGTCCGCGACCTCCGCCTCACACCTGCTCCCTCCCCCCCTTTGCCCACAGCACTCACATACCCACGCACACCTGACACACACACAAAGACACAAGCTGCGCACACACACACTCTGACAAAAACAGCACAGACGCTCACACACACGCTGGTGATCGAGATGCACACCTGCTGCAACACTGCCGCTGCAACCTGCTGCAATCGCCCTCCAGGACTGCAACCTGTACCAGCTGATGAAGGACCGCGACAGGCTGTTCCCCGAGGCCCGCATACGCGCGTGGTGCCACCAGGTCTTCCAGGGTGAGGCACCAGGTGGGGGGGCGCAGGGGTGACGCGGCTTCTGGGAAGGTGCGGAGGGGCGCTGCAGTGCGTGCCACCCGCCCCGGCCAGCTGCTGTGCGGGCTGGTTCTGTTGACTGCATGGCCGTTGTGGTGGCCCTTGACAGGCATGAGTGCTTGGACCACCAAATCCACAGGCGCGGTAGTGCGCGTGCACACCGCCCCCCCTCACACACACACACACAATCATGTCAAGCGAACGCAAGCACAGGCGTACGCACTGATGCGCGCATGCGTGCATGCACAACGCACCCGCGTCCACACGCGCACAGGTCGGGCCCACCCACACGCCCGCACACACACTCTCGACCGCCCCTCCCCCTCCACAGGCCTGGCGTACATCCACGCAGCACGTGCTACTTCCACCGAGACATGAAGCCGTGTGGGCGCAGGCCGCAGTGGTGGCTCTTGCTTTTGAGGTTGTCGCAGCCAGTGTGGTGTGGACACCAGGGCCCGCCTGCATGTGCACTTATCCACATCCGCATTTTTGGCCAGCAGTACTACGCAACGCGGGCCGTTGTTGCTCCATTCTTTCGACCAATCGTTGCTTTTCTGCCAGCGGTCGTAGCTCATCAGGAAGTCGAACTTCATGGACGAAGCCGCCGTCAATTTCCACCACATGTGTCCTCTCACCGCACGTGCACG
>NNCB01001302.1:0-11313 GCA_002317545.1 Scenedesmus quadricauda | reverse complement strand
GGGGGGTCAGCACCTTGACCAGGATATAGGCCCCGCGGCGGCGATGGGGACCCCGCGGGCGAGCGCCTGTGCGGCGGACCGTGGGCTTCTCGGGGCTAAGGCGCGGCAGCGCGGGGGGCCGCACCTTGGGCACAAACCCCAACGGACGCAGGGCGGCATTCTTGTAAGGCACGACCTGGTCGTCGTCGCCGTGCAGCACGAGCGCCGGGACGGTGATCGCCTTGAGGTCGTCGGTCTGGTCGGTTTCCGAAGATCATGGGGCGAAGATCATGAATCATTGGACCAGATCACGACAGATCACATCGACCCCTCGGGTTCAGGCGATCTCACAGGCTGCTGGGGCTGAGTTGCTGGGGTGCCATCGCGCCTGGCCCAGCTGCTCCGCGCACCACAGCCGCAGGAGGTTGCAGCAAGATGACAAAGCGCAGTCCGGCCCGGATACCATGAGCGGGGCCGGCTCGCACGGCGGCACGCAAGGCTGGCATGCATGCAGCAGGGAGGGGGATGCTCACGTCTATGACTGACGCGAGGTCGACACCGATGGAGCCGTCCTCCAGCGGCTGGTGGAACAGCCTCGCCCGCCGCACCGCGTCGCCCAGCGTGCCCCTGCAGCACCAGGGAGCGGGGCGATAGAGTGACGGGTTGTGCGCTTTGCGTGTGAGCTGGTGATGGTGTACGTGCGTGTGTACGTGTGTGTTTGTACGTGGAGCATGCAGGTGTTGCATGCGACGCTGTGCATACATGTGCTGCTGCGCCGTCTTGCATGCTTAATCATCTAGCATATGCATTTCCTGGCGGGTGATGGGCGTGTCATGCTTGCAGGCATGCTACGACCGATCAATCCTCATGGGAGTGATCACCTGTCACAGTACTCCATGACTATGCGCAGTATTGGCGCCGCGTCATCCTCCGGCATGCATTGTGCCTGTACTGCAGCCGCGCTGGCCCAGGCCGGCGCTCGCGCTCGCGCCGCTGCTGAAACTCTGGGAGCTGCTCTCTACGCAGCTGGGCGAGCGGCGAGGAGGATGGGGGGCACACAACGGTGCAGAGCGCTCCACCGGACACCAGGTGCTGGGACGACAATTGGTCACCGGCAGCAGGCGCGGAACAGACATCATGATGATGCACAAGCATGCGTTGGAGGTGAAGAGGCCATGCGTGTGCATGGGCGGGCGTGTGCGGATCGGCGCACGAGTTCGAGCGAGCCAGCGCTGGTCGATCTCGAAGCTGTCTTGTAGCAGTCCTTCTCGTCCTGGACAGGAAGTCGAGGTGCTGGACGCTGCCGCCGCCTTCTCGATCGAGTTCCACACCGCGTCGCTGTTCTTCGCCTTGTCGACCAGGAGGGCCGCGGGTTGCGGATCGAGAAGCTGCCCGGACACGTCTGTGCGTGTGCAGATGTGCAGGTGATCGGCTCGATGCAGGCGCGGGTGAGTTGCCGCCACAGATGGTGAAAGGATGACCCGGCGCAAACACGAATGGAGGCAATACCAGACTGATCGCTAAATGCCTGGCCAACAAAGGATCATATTCCCAGCAGACCACCAGATCCAGTGCAGCGCAACATCAGCCAGTCAGGCGTCCACACATGGGACTGGTCGGTACGACTCACCGCCGCGCCCAATGACAGCGCCGATGACCAGATGGTCCCCGACAAAGCTGAGCTCGACGCTCCGCCTCTTCCCCTTCCGGATCTCCTGCTGAAGCACCTTGAGCATTGCCTCGGTGCAGAGCCGCCGGCTGCTAACCTTGGACAGCCGCCCGTTGGACGCCGGCGGCGGCGGGGCGCTGCCCGTCGACGCGCCGTCGTGGGGCGGGTGGAGCTCAGAGTCGTCGTCATCGGACTCTGACGATGACGTGTCCAGCTGGCGGATGACGTGGGCGGTCCCGTGGTCGGACAGGAGCTCGAAGGACTTGCTGCCCTTGTTGGCCTGTCAGAGTGGGTGAACACAAGTGGGTGGGTTGCCGGCAAGTTGGACAACGCCCTTGCGGACGACAGATGCAGCGAAGCCCTACACGGCCATCATGGGCGGCGCCAAGATTTCGGATAAGATTCTCATCATCGAAAAGCTGCCACGGTCGATAATCTCATCATCGGCGGCGGGATGACCTACACCTTCAAAGGCGCGGGCGCGGCAACTGAGCCCTGCTCAGCCTCCTCCACCATCCCTGACAGGACGTCCATCTGCCCCGCAAGCTTGTTGTGCAGCGTCAGCGTCACCGCGTGCAGCAAAGCCCTGATGCAGCCATTTCGTGTGTGTCTGTGTTTGTGAGTAAGTGTGTGTGTGTGTGTGTGTCTGTGTGTCTATGTCGTCAACGCCGGTGTGTGATATCAACGTGTCGGCCGAATATCTGGGCGAGGACGGGAGACACGGCAAGGCGCATTGCTTGATGGGACGTTCAGGAGCGCGCGCCTGCCCCAACAGCGCCTGGTGGCACCAGGGGGCGCTATCTCCGCCATGCGGGTCCCGAACATGTCATGGCCTTCGCGCCAAGGGGGGGAGGGGAACATGGCAGCGCACCAGAAGAGCTTCCTGTATATTTGAAAACGGCCAGGGCGCGTCCGGCGTAAGCGTAGTGCTGCCCCCAGCGCCGCTCGTCCACCAGCGCGGCACCACCACCAGCACGACGCCATGTGTGACGCCTGACGTGTACCCGTCGCGCGCAGGGCCGTGGGTGTTCAGTTTGTGCTGCACGAGCCGGAGGTCCGTCAACAACCGCAGCTTCCTCATAGATCAATGCTGCTTCACCTCAAACCCGAGCAAGTCGAGATCGGCATGTTTGTCGATGGGTTCGACGGACGATGGATCGATCATCCGTTCTGGCGCAGCCGGTTCCTGATCGAAACGCCGGAGCAGCTGGCGCGCATTCGCTCATGCGCCTCCCATGCTATGGCCGTTGGAGGCGCTGCGATAGTTCAGAAAGCCCGCATCACAAGCAAAAAAGCAGCAGCAGCAGCAGCAGCAGCAGCAGCCGCAGCAGCAGCAGCAGCGGCGGTGGCGGCGGTAGCATCGGCTATCAAGTGGAGTCGGCGCTATCGGCAGACGGGCTCGGTGGTGCCCGGGCAGATGGGTGTGGCATCGGACGTCCGGTTCGGTGACGTCACCGACCTGGATCGGAACGGTCTCCCAGACCCGCGCTCACGACGCTGCACGGTCGTCGGTGCGTTGGCAGCGCGCGGGGATGAAGGTGTGGCGTCGTCGCTGCCGTCCTTCAGCAGCGCCAGGCGCACGCCCATTGTCACGTTGGTAGCGCGCCACATGAAGCGGGTGCCGCTCTGACGTCGCCGGCCCGTGTGTGCGGGTGCGGAAGGATGAGCGCCCGCCAGGTCGCATGGGCGACGCCGTCGCGAATCTCGTAACCCAACGGTGTCTGCATCCAGCTGTTGAGCACGATGATCCAGAAGCGCAGACAAGCGCGCGCCCGCACGACAAGAGCCAGAGAAGCTGGACGATCGCCGCTGGTTCTTGGCGACGCTGTCCAACCACGTTATCGCCACTCCGCCTGCACGCCCCTCTCCCCACCAGCGCAGAACCGCGGCCCGACGCACCTGCAGCAGCGCGCTAATTGCGCCCACTGGGTCTGGCACCTCGTCACATGGTCAGCATCTCCGCGGCGAGCGCCACCTCGGCGGCCGCACGTGCTGCAGCAGGCCGGTCGCGGCGGCGCTCAGCCAAAGGGACGCCCTGTACTGGGACTGAAGGTGGCAGCGGCGGCGGCGGCGGCTGCGGCTTGGAGGAGTGGACGGGTGCAGAGAGCAAGGGCATGGGCCCGGTATGGGGACGGCATGGCGCGAGCGAGCGCCCGCTGCGGGAGCGAGCGGGCAACGCAGGCCAGGCCAGGCGTCGGCGCGGCTGCCGCTGCTCATGCAGGTTGCGCACCATTCATTGCAAAGGCACCCGGCTGCTGCGACGCCAGCAGCAGCGCCCCGAGCGGCGCGCCGCCCGGCGGGCCGATCGCGATGGCAGCGGCGCTGCGCAGGCCGGCCTCAGCATCGAGCAGCAAAAAGTCGGCAGGCACGCCGGCGTGCCCCTGGAGTGCGCGGCGGGCCGCAAACCGTGTGACGTTGACCAAGTTCAAGCACGTGTGCAGAGAGGAGAAAAAGTTGTGATGAGGCACGCGTCGCTCATCCCTAGCGGCTCGAGCATAGCCTGGCAATCAGCAGAGTGCCCTGAGGCGTCACCCGAAGGACGCGTTGCCAAGCGGGCTCACCTGCTGCTGCTGCTGCTGCTGCTGCTGCTGCAGCTGCTGCTGCTGCTGCTCCTGCCGCTGCAAGTCTCCCTCGACAATATAGCCCGCCTCCGCCGCCCCGCCCCGTGCCTGCAGCCGCACGGCCGCCCACTCGGGCCCCCTCACGACGACCGTCCGCTCGAGCGAGCCGGCGCCGCGGCCGTGCGCCGCCATCAGCGCGGCGGCGCCCGGCCTCTCGTGCGCGTCGCATAGTCCTGGGGTGTCGCGCCGGGGGCGGGTGCACGTGAGGGGCAGAGACGGCCTGTCGAGTGGGCTCAACGCTGTGGTCCGTGGCCCTGAACGCATGCTGGCATCGAGCACGGGAGTGCCTGCCACCCCACGCCCTTCGGCTCGGGAAAAGTCCCGGCTGACGGCACCCCGCCGCACGCGCTGTCGCGCTTGCAAAGCGTGGTGTACGCCAGCTGGGTGCTTGCCCCGCGCGTGGGGCCGTGAAAATGTGGTTCGCGCCGGCTGGTGCCGAGCGCGCACCCGACGAGGTCGACGGTAAGGTACCGCTCAGGAGGTCGGCAGCATCGGCAGCGCCAGCTGCGGGTGGCTGCCGAGAAGGGACAGCGGGACTGCCGCGCGCGGACCTGCGGCGTGCAGCGGCGGGGTCGTGGTCGGCGGCGCTGCACGAAGAAGATCGTCACTGCGGACCGGCGCTGCATAGTTCCGGGAGACCGAGCAGACGGCGGCTCGCCAACGGCTATCTCCTGACCTCGACCTCGACGAGCAGCAAGCGCATCGCCTTGCTCAGCATGGCGTGGATCTCTCAACATGCTCTTGCGCACCTTGCTGATCAACATCGAGCTGCATCACTGCTGCCGACGGTGCCCGCAGCTCCTCCGACGCGCCCGGCCGCTGCGAACGCGCCCGCCGATGGGCCATCACGCACGCTGGCACTTGAACGCCGCAAACTAAAATCCTCCCGTGGCCCTTGTGCGTCGGCCTGTGGTGTCGAAACACACGCTCATGGCGCCCCTTGGAGGGCACCCCAGACGAAGTGGCGGCGCTTATTCGAGTCCATAGCCAAGTCAGGCGAAGACTCGTTTCGACGGGCTCGCCGCTTATTCGAGTCCATAGCCAAGTCAGCGAAGAATCTTTACACCATAAATCCGTTACAAACACGGAACTTGCAACCGAAGATGAGCGCTTTGCGAGTGAAAAGATTGCTTATCGCGCGCTCCGTCGTCGACCGCTTTCGGTAGCGCAACGCGCTCTATTTCGCGCGCTTTTGGATGCGTATCCCAACTGGGTTTCCGCGTCAGCTCTTCAGGCTGCCACGAATTATAACCCTAATCAGCTTGGTTGCTTGGACGCTAAGGCTTTCCGCAGAGCCGAGCCAGTCATGCACTGGCATTGTCGCTATCGTCTGCGCGGCTGTGATCGCGGGCATCCCGTGGTCGGCATGCTGATCACCAGTAATCGCCACACATGCAGATTTGCTGGTTTGTGGAGAAGCACCCTGCTGCCGCCCGGTTTCATCAGATTTTAATCTTTTTGAGCAATCCACGGGCCCGGGCTGCGCTGTCGCGGCTGCAGCGGTTGACATGCTACCCTGTCCACATACGACTCATTACGAGTCTCACAGATAACCCTGTGCGGCCAGCCAGAGCCCGACCCGGGAAAAAGGGCACATGGACCCGGGAAGCTCTGCAAAGCTCAAAAAAGAAGGACAGATGATCTATGAGGCTTCCAAGCGCAATGCTTACCTCAACCAGCTCATTTTCCTGTTTTCTTCCACCACTTTCAACCAATTTGTGCCGCACAACCTGAAGCAGTATACCGACGCCCGCCAGCAGCAAGTAAAGCAAATGGAAGAAGTACAAAAGCAACTGGTGTGCAAAGCGTCTCCCAGCCCTCTTCGCCTTCATGAAGGTCTGGCACCAGTAGTTTGCCCCCCATAAACATCATGCCTCGGTCGTGTCAGGATCGTCTCTCTCGCGAGCACAATGCGCCGCTGCCGCACGATGTGTAGATTTGCGGCGGTGGCTGGCGGCGGGCGCAGGCGCAGTTTTCCCGGGGTGCCAGGGAACTGAAGACGACGCTGCATGCGGCTGTGGCGGATCACCACCGGTGTTTATCTTGAACAGAGTTATGTTTGATTTGGCGAGCTTCTTCCACAATTGCGAGATGTGGGAGAGCGAGATTGGCCAACGCGCAGCATGTGCCACTCGCATCTTCATGGGGTGCCACTTGCGCGCAGGGCAAGGCCGCTATATGGCAATCTTATGAAGGATGTTCGAAGCTGTGCGGCCCCAACTTCTCAGACAAGCTCAAGCGGGGCACCGGATTGCTCCTTAGAGCGGCAGGCCCTGGCCTCACAACTTGAGATGCCGTGCTCGCAGCGCAGGCCCGCCAGTGGCTGGGCCTGGGCCGATCGCCAGCAGCCTGACAGGTACCAGCTGACGAGGCTGTCGCATCCCGAGGGCGCGATCTGTGGTGATTGGAATTCTCCCCATCCCCATTTATTTCCGCGTCCGGCGGATCGTCCTGGCCTGCTCCTGCGTGGCTTGCCCGGACTGTCAACTTTTACAAAGTAGCACTGACGGGGGTCATGTATCACGCAGGTCCATGCGGCCCTAGCTGACCGTTGAAGAAGTCGCATACACAAGATCTGTTCAGACAGACTGAAGCTTTGCTTTGGAGTCAGTGATCGTGCCAGGGTTGCCACATCCAAGGCACACGCTGTGGATAGCGCACCCCCACCATCCGGCCCCAGTCATGTTGCCCGGCAACCCCGACAGGGCGGTATCAGAATTCACCAAGGTACGCCCGTGCTGCTCTAGGATTATGATATTTGCCTTTGCTAACCACCGACAAGCAAGGCAAGCTCTGGATTGGCACCAACGGTGGGGGCGTGAATGTATTTGATCCGCGTACGCAACAATTTGTCCGGTACTTCGATATTAATGTACCCAATGACAAGCGTCCATCACGCAAGCGTGTCTTGGCAATCACTCAGTGCAGACAACTGAACCCGCCGCAGCGGAATAGCCGGGTCGTACATACAGAGCCGATTGCAGGCCTTGCAGTGGCGCGGCTTAGAGCGTGCGGCGCCCAATCAAGTAGCGAACGGCCGAGCCATGGCGCCGACCAGCGCTCAGTACCGCGTCCAGCCGAGCCGCCGCCGATCCTGGACGAGGAACTCGCGGATATCTGAGTCGCGAATCCAATGGGTGCGAGGAGAAAGGGGCACGGGAGGGGACATCTGGAGTTCCACAGGGGAGCGCTCAGCAGGCCTCTGCCGCGCTCGCGCTAGGGCTCTGCTCGGGCGCCGACATGCCCGACCCTGGCTCCAAACGTGCTGGCTCCCCCCTGTTGCCGACGCCCTTGTATACGTAGGAGACTCACCTGACTGCCCGCTTGATCAGCGACCGCGATGTGCAGGTGCGCCGTGTGCGCGGCGCCGGCCTTGGCTTGGCACTGCATCGACCCCAGCCCGTGCGCCGCCATGGCAGCCCGCGCATTCGGCGCAGCTTTGGCGATCCCCACCGCGCCGGGCCCCCTCACTCGCGCCACTCCTTGGGGCTCCGCCGCCGCCGCCGCGCCCGCCCCGCAGCTGCTGCGGCGCTACGACAAACGGTCGGAGGAGCTGATCGCGCGGCTGGCGCGGTGCGACTTGGAAATTGCAGGTAACGAAGCGTCCCGAAGCAGCGCGTCCGGTCTCTATAATTCGCGCTGATTCCGACGACAGATCTCGCGGCCAGCGACCCGCAGCAACTTGCACGAAAGCACACCGTGTTTGCTGCTGCTTTGTAGCACGTGGGGGTGGGCATGTGGCGCCTTTGCCCTGCACCCGCTGCGACAGGTTCGCAGTGCACCCGCTGCGACAGCGCCAGTTGGCAGTGCTGCCAAACACGTGCTGGCATGCACGCACATGAAACACACACGAGCTCGTGCTTGCACACACACTCACACACACACACACACACACACACCACACACACATTGCAGAACGGTCCCATGTATGTGGACGCATTTCTGTCGGTCCTGCGGAACGTGACCAAGGAGGAGACAGTGCAGTACGTTCTGGCGCTGCTGGCGCAGATGCTGGCAGGTGGGCGGCTGCCCGACCTCGCCCGCGCGCCCACCCCGCACCGCACCACGCGGCGCGAGCATGGGGTCGCCTGGTCCACGCGAGTGTAGTGGTGTCTGTGGGTGTGGGCCCGTGCGATTCCTGGCGCGGTTCATCGAAGTTCCAGGTGGGGTCACTGTGGGTCGGGCTCTGTGTGGCATCGGCTCGCGTTGCCATTGGAGGTCCGCCTCTGGGCAGTTTCTCAATCACGGTCCTGCGGCCCCACCCCTGTTCGCTCCGGAACCCTCTCCGGTCGCCACCCGTACCAACCCGGCTCGCGCCCAGCTCTTCCACCAGCTGCCAGAGGGCCACTCGGCGGACCCATACACGGTCTTCCTAAGGTGCGGCTGAGGCGTGGGTGCATGCGTGCCCACTCACGCGCTGATCTTGAACGTGGCGCGACCCAGGCTGCATCGCCTGTGGGTTGCTGCATGACCGCTGCAGCCGGGTAATCCCATGCGCAGCCGAAACGTGAGGCGACGTTGGTCGCAGTCGTCGCCCACAGGCGGAAATCATCACCCCATCATGTCCCCGCCCGCCTCGCATCCTGCAGGCCGCGGCAGCGCCAGGACTGTTCACCCATGACAAGGCCTGCCGCGGCTGTCGCAGATCTCGCCGCGTCGCCCGCCGCGCCCGTTCGGAGCACGATCGCGGGCGGCGCGGCGCGCGAAAGCGAGGGCACGCGGCGGCGTGGCGGCGGATCATTCGCGAGAGTTGCGAGCGTGCTCGAATCGCCGCTGTTCGTCCGCTCGCCTGCTGCAATGGACACTTTTGCGTCATCCCTGCGTCGCCCGCTCCCCCGCTGGTGCGACCGGCGCCGTCGTTAGTCGACGTCACGAGCGCCGCTGCCCGCCCTCCTCCAGGCCGTCGCGGCGCTGGTGGACGGCTCTGCGGCCAGCTGCGGCGCCCACCACCCACAAAGTCCGTGCCCTGCGCCGCCGCCGCGCTGGCGACGGCGCTGCGGGAGAAGTCGGCCCGGGTTCTCTTCACGCGCGGGGGCGGCGTGCAGCTGCTGAGCCCGCTGCTGCGCAGCTGCAACACGACCGGCCAACAGCCAGCTGCTCTATGAGATCTGCCTCTGCCTGTGGCAGCTGTCCTATCACGAGGGCCGCCGAGGCCGTGGCGGTATCGGTGCGTTGCCCCGCCCACGGCATGACGGGCGAGCGGAGCGGGGATGCGCGAGCGGCCCACATCGGTTCTGGGCATTCGCTGTCCAGCATGTCACAATACGCTCAGTGTTGCAGCTATGCTCGCCAGGCTCCACCGTCGCACATCGTAGAAAAAACAAATTACGCTGTCGGTCGACGCCGACCGCAACTACTTCATCGACAAGCAGCAGATCCCGGCCGGTAATCTCGAAACCGAGCTGCAGAATATCTTCGCCAATGCCGACGAACGCACCGTGGTACTTCGGGTAGACAAAGAACTACCCGTGCAGGGCCTGGTGGATGTGCTGGAAGTAGGGGCCAAGCTGGACAAGGTGGTGCGGGTGGGGCTGCTTGCCCTCGGAATCTCCTGGTAGGACGAGAGCCTGGTGGGTGATCTCAGACCAGGTGATCTGGGCTCCGATCTGGTCGACCTGATGGGGACCGGCCCGTCGTCCGGCACCTATGCCGGCCAGCAGTGCGGTCTGCTGGCACGATTCGAGAGCGGTGGCGATGCACCACCACTCATAGACAGTCTGCGCGGCTGACTTATCGTGGCGGTGCGCAATGCCGTGCCCGCCCTCTCGCCACGTGTGTTTGCTGCTGTCCTGGTACGACGATTGCATCACCTCGCCCCCAAATCACAAATCAGGGCCTGGCTCCTGACATGGTGGAGGCTGGACTGCAGAAGTTCGTGGCGCAGCGCGGCCTCCAGGTGAAAAGCCCCTCCTTGCTGCCCCTGTCTTCCGCCACCCCTGTTCTCCTCGTCGATCGCCGCACCTTACGCGCGCTTGGCGTGCCGCGCCAGCCGCCCCATTTTGCGACGATCGGGCGTCCTTCTTTGTCCCTGTTTGGAGCAAAACACGTCCTTCTACCTGCTTTTTAACCAGAAATTACCCTTTATCGGCGACTGAAGGCTCCAAGGACCAACCTATTCGGAGTCAAAGTGATGATGATAGCGCGCCTGTCATGAGCGCTTTGACAAGTATCAAGACGGATGTTAGCCCATCCTGATCCCTACCCCATCTGATTTGACGAGATCGAACCCCGGGGCCGATTCGTCTCTACGCGATTTCAATACGCACGGATCAAGGGTTTTCTCGAGCTCGTGCAGGTCTGGATTGCTTCTGCCTGGCTCCGGCCGGAGCCGAGCTCATATTTGTGGCTGCTGACGTGACCGGCGCGACTTGCTCAGAGACGCTGTGGCGGCCGGGATCGTCCATCGCGAACGGCCATAGTAGCGCGACCGCGGTCAGCGCCTGTGCCGCCCCCCGACAGCAGCGTCAACGTGCCAAGGCGTTTGCCGGGTGGCTGCGCCATGATCTCCAGCCCCGCTTCGAGCGGATCGTCCGAATCGACAAGTTCGAGGAGAAGGACTTCCAGGTGATCTGACGTGATCTGATGCGTTTTACCTGAGGCCGTGCTTGATGGGCCTGGGCCGCCGGCAGAAGTCATTGCAGATGCACAGGGGTGCCAGCCAAAGGTGCAGCGCTGGGTCGCGCATGTTCAGGCCGCGCTCGTCGAGAAACTGTCGGGTCAGCGCTTCGCCGATTATGTGCGCACGCATATCTTCGAACCGCTGCAAATGTCCGATACCGCGTGGCGCCAGCCCGACACGCGACTGCCACGCTTTGCTGCAATGAATGTGAAGGCGGACGGCAAGCTGGTCCAGCAGGATGCGGCGACCGCGCGCCGGCTCAATTTCGAGGATCATGCGCTGACCCTGCTCCGGCGGCTTTTGCCTCGACCTTCAAAGTACCTACTTGCGATACGTAAGCCTGCACGCTTACGCCTACTTTTTGCAGCAGCTGCTTGGCCAAAGCACCCGCCGCTACGCGCGCGGCCGTTTCCCCATTCCCTCTT